>CM051240.1:15507334-15615619 GCA_027917425.1 Gastrophryne carolinensis | reverse complement strand
CACTGCTTTTCAATGCTGGGGATTTGTGGGAGGTTCCTGGGTATATGAAGGGCCGGGAGGAGCCTGTTTTTGCATGTCTGCAGTGAACAGCGCCATCTGGCGGAGGATTACCCACGTGTAAGTATTATAGATGGAGCAGGACGTACTGTATGCGAATAATATCAATTCTACAGGTGAGTATTTCACAGAATTGTATTTTCTTATTTATGGTGAAGGTTCGGTTTAATGTGGGCAATCTGTATGTACGGGACGAGGGAAAGGTATAAGATAGGCTCTTATTTATGGTGAAGGTCCGCTTTAAGTATTTGTGAAAATGAAATGGACTGTGTTGGGGGGTAGCCATTTTGCTTTTTGGAACACACTGCAACTTGGAGGCTTTAAAGAGGAATACCCCCCCCCCCCCCCCCAAACATCACCGATCCCCCCCCCCCCTTCCCCTCCAGATTTTACCTTTGGGCACTCTTTACGCTCACCTCACCTCACCTCGCCAGGGGATCCATCTTCTGGGTCCCTTGGATTCCGGGTGGCGTTATCTTGCATCCCACCAGGCACTGTGTGCGGCCCCCGCTCTTGCTGGGATGCAATGGGGCCGTCCGATATACCTCAAGACTTCACTGAGCGGTGCAGGACTTTAACCCTTCTATTGCCAGTCACGTAAATTTTACATGGCTGCCTCTCCACCCGTTAAACGCCAGCCACGTAAAATTTACGTGACCCCTTGTTTGATCCAGCCGGGTCTCCGATTTAGCCAGAGGGGCTCCGATCGCTGATTGGAGCTCCTCCGGCTGCAGGGGAGGGCCCGGAATAGGGTGTCCCCCCCCCCCCCCCCCCCCCCCCGTTTCAGCAGCACCTGGGATTTGCCTGCAAAAAAAAAAAAAAAGACAGTTACTCACCTCCGCTCCCGCCGCCTCTCCTCTTCTGGAGGGGGCATAACAGCCCTCCTCCCTTTGTTTCTCTTCCGATGGCGGCCGCCATCTTGGATTCTGGCAATGACGTCACCGCCGGGTGTCATCGGGGCACCCGGCAGTTCAGCTCTCAGATGTCGGTGACGGCTGGACAGGGAAGGAGGGAGGTAGGCGATCCTCCGATCACTTGCCTCCCCCCTCCTCTGCCCAGCCGTCACTAACATATGATCGCCGCGGGACACAGGAGATGAAGATCGGAGGTTAGTAAAGTTTTTTTAATAAAGTGTTTTGAAAAAAGTGTATTTTTTAACTTTTAACCCTTTGTGAACTGGTAAGGGGGCCATGTGACCCCTATACCAGTTCACAAGGCTCGGTGGGTCTGGCAAGTCACCTGCGGCTAGCGGGTGACTTGCCATTAACCCCTGAGCCCCCCAAATTACCTGCCTCCCCAAAGCCCAGGGGGGGTGGCCCTAGGCTATGACGGCTTGTAGCCTGCAGGGCCAGGGGCCACTAAAGCTGGCCCCTGCGCCCTGGTCTACAAGCCCCCATAGCTGGTCACAGGCTGGTTACGCTGGGTAGGGGGGACCTCATGCCATTTTTTTGGGGGGGGGGGGGGGGGGGTTTAAGGTTTTAACCTTAAATTCATTTTTAAGGAAACCCTGGACAACCAACGAATCCATTGAGGGATTACTTTCAGAAAACTGCACCCATGTCAACAAGCCTGGTACGCCTAGAAAGCCTGAGGTGTGTACTTCTAGAGAATATATAGTTTGTGGGGGGTATTTCAAATGTAAAGGGTTGTTTTTCTTGAAAAACTGCAAGGTGCGCATATTGCAAAGCATAGTTGTATTTTTATCTCAAAAAGCGCTGTTTCAGTTTGGGGGAGTCTCCTGGACAGGAAAGGGTGTCTGCCTATACATATGTGGTACCCGCTGTAGCCGGGAGAAATTGGGGTTTCACACGCAATAAGACTTTATTGACAAACTTACATTTTTTGTTACAAAAAAACACTACAAATTGTAAAAAATAGTTTTTTTTTTATTTATTTATTTTTTTGTACGATTTTCACCCAAAAATATTGAGAATACACTTAGAAAATGACAAACAAGACATTTCATGTTAACGCCCAGGCTCTGCTGAAAAAAACAATATATCATTTTCCTGGGAAATCCCTGGAAATCCCTTCAAAATCACAGTTGAACATGGGGAGCACAAAATAGTGCAAAATGGTCTGGCAACAAAGGGTGACAAAAACTCCAGGCTGGCGGTTAAAGGGTTAAAGAGCAAAGCTAAAGCCATGCTGTCACCTCCAGATTGCTAAGCCGGCATGGTGGCAGAGGTTAGGGCCCTGAAGACGCAGGGTGTCGCATCCAAAAGATAAGTAGGGGCAGATGGAGTGGGGGGGGGGGGGGGGGGGGAGTCGGTCTGATGTTCCTCTTTATACTAATTTATGTTGTCACTGGCTAATGGAGGCAGAGAGAATCGTGAAACGTTACTGGTTAATTTGGTGAAGTCTAGGCTTAATGGAAATGTCCTTTTGTGGACATTCCTATTAGACCCTAGGTTGCCAGGAAGCCTGTGCTTCTGGTCCAGGGGAACGGCGGGCGGGTGGGGGGGGGAGGGGTTGGGTTTGAGGCCAGATTGAGTCACTAGTTATTCTCTCGGAACTCCTTGGCTTACAGGCTGATTCATTACTAACGCCAGGTAGCGACAGATGAGCGTCTGTAGAGCGGATTTCAGATCGCCCGCTAGTAGTCGCTGTGCTCCGCCATGGATCATTGTTTCAGTAGCTGGCCGGCATTGATGAATGATGTGTGGGTCGCAGTACTACAGCTCAGTGCAACTGACTCACACCACATTCATAAAAAAAAACAGCCCCAAACAGCGCCGGCGCTCAAAATCATGTATTCTTAGTATACAGTATGTCCTGCTCCAAATATAACACTTACAATCTGGTTATACTCCGCCAGATGGCGCTGGACTGCAGAGACATCGAAAATAGGCTCCTCCCGGCCCCTCAAATACCCGGGGACCTCCCAGAATTTCTCTGCAGTCTGGCTGCGAAGGACGAGAAATGGCTCTCTACTCGCAGGTGAGCGGGGCTATTAGCCTGCGGCCCTGTAGGACTATTCCCACCCGTTCCTTTAGTTATATGCCTCCCAGCCTTGGCTGCGCTGGTCGGGTGAAGGTAGGCAGCACTGCTGTTAGGTGCTTAGGAGCGCTGCTCCACCGCAATCCCCCACCAAAGGGTAGGCGGTTCAGGCTTATGGTGAGCCTCTATGGGATGCCCCTCCCGCACTATTGCCCCTGCCCATCGGTGGGCCATGTTTAAGTGGCCGCTGTCCTCCCTCATCCTCCTTTTAGCCTGCGGGGGAAAAGAGGGGGGGGTGTTAATATGTATGCTATGCATTGTGTGTTTTTTTTTTTTCTTTTTTTTTTACCTGCTGTCTAGTCTTGTGTCAGCCGCCGCGCTGACTTGTCTTTATTGGCCTTTTTAAAATTGCCTCAGGCGCTGGTGCGCCATCATTGGCTGTTTGCACGTTCTGGCTTCGCGCTCTTCGGGGGGGGCGGGGCCCGTCTATGGCGCACTCCGCATCATCGCTGTTACCGGCCCGCCCCTCGAGGTATACCGACGCTTTCTTTATCCTGCTTGGTTGGCCCATGCGCGACGGACCCCTACCTACCGCGGTCCGTAAGTGCCCTCGCGGGCGGCTTTATATTTTTCACTTCTGTTACTGTGTGCTTACAGGTCTTGTCTGCCACCATATGGAGGCATCCCAGGATAATGTGACCGGGGTCCCTTCGGGACAAGACCGGCTGTGTGTAGCGTGTGGGCAGCCTCATGCTGACAAGGCGCGGGTCTGTGTAACCTGTGCTGAGCAGGTGCTTACATTGCAATCTGGCCTGCCAGTGGCTGCACCTCGTTTCACTTCACCTACTCCCCCAAGCTTAAATCTCACTCCTACTGAGTTGCATACTAGTGTGGATTCTCAGCCTGATGTGTCTTCTAGACTGGCTACTGTTGAACAGATTATTGCGAAGTCCTTAGCACGTAAGGCCCCTGCTAAGAAGCGGCACTTGACGCCTAATGTTACTGTTTTCCCTATGGGAACTGAGGAGTTTTGGAATCTGTGTGGCTATACCCCGTCTGATGAAGGGGAGCTCTTTTCTGATTCAGGCTCATCTGATGAGAGACCAAGGGGTCATGACGATTCTGGCTCTGGCCCCTGGGCCCCGGATGACACTGACAGATTATTGACCCAGATATTTGAGGTTCTGTCCATCTCTCTCCCTGTTGCGGCTCCCAGGCAAAGAGGGGAGCTTTTCCATACAGCAAAATCACGTTCGGAATTTCCCGAGCAGGCACATTTCCATAACCTTGTGCTCAAGGAATGGGAGCGCCCCAGTAAACTTACCAGGGCTCCAAAAAGTTGGGATAGGAAGTATCCCTTTCCTGCTGAGGTGGTTAAATGTTGGCCATCCCCCCCCCCCTCCCCGAGGTGGATGCCCCGATCCTAGGGCTATCTAACACCTCTGTCATGCATTCCCCTGACTCCACTACCCTGCGGGATGCTGAGGACCGGCGCATTGACCAGCTGGCATCCCACGCCTTTGCATGTGCGGGGATGGCGATGCGCCCGGTCTGTGCCTCTGACATTACTGCTGTGGCCACTAGAACCTTTATCAGAAATATGCTTGATAGTGCCCCTGATTATTTGCCTTGAGGTGTTTAATGCACTCTCCAGTTGTGATGTTTTTGTAAATTTTGTCCTATCCGCATTGGATGACACCATCAGAATGTGTGCCAGAACTTCTGCCCTCGTGGTGACTATACGCCGCTCGGTTTGGCTGCGCCAGTGGGCTGCTGACAACGCTGCCAAGAAGGCCCTCACTGGTTTTCCCTTCAAAGGACTGCGTCTGTTTGGAGACCGCCTGGACCTTTTTGCTAAGGGAGGCAGGTTACCCCAGCGCAGGCGGCAATCTCGGCCCTTTCGGGGTCAGGGTTCCTTCTCCTCCCCTTACCGTGGTGCAAGACAGGAAAGGGGGGGTTTCCTTTCCTGGGGCCTGGGGAGATTTCTGGGGTAGAGGCAGAGGACGTGGACGCCCTGGCTCCTCCTGGGGTCCCAAAGCAAAATCCTCTCCCAAGCCCCCTCAGGCATGATGGGGCGCCCTCACCCATCCGGGTGGGGCGACGGCTGCAGCACTTCACTCACGTCTGGAGGCTTCATGTCTCAGACCGTTTCAAACCTGACTTTCTGCCTAAGGTAGTGTCTGTCTTTCATTTGAATCAGGATATTGTTCTTCCTTCTTGTGCCCTAATCCTAGCAATGCTAAGGAGAGGGTTTTGCACTCTTTGGATGTGGTTAGGTGTCTGAAGTACTATCTGGTGGCTATTGCACCTTTCAGGAAAACTGATGTTCTTTTTGTGGTCCCTTCTGGTCCTAGGAAGGGTTTGGCTCCTGCCAAGTCTACTCTCAGCAAGTGGATTCGTCAGGCTGTGATTCAGGCCTACTCTAAGGGGAAGAATCATCCCTTCCGCCTTACTGCTCATTCCACTTGTGCTATTGGTGCCTCTTGGGCTTTTCAGCACCAGGCTTCTGTTGAACAAGTTTGCAAGGCTGCTACTTGGTCTTCTGTTCATACCTTTTCAAAGTTTTACAAGGTTGATGTTAGGGCCTCAGCTGATGCTGCTTTTGGGCGAAAGGTTCTGCAGACGGCAGTGGTTTAAACTGTCTGCTGCTACTTTTTTCTTGGGGATCCCACCCTACTTTATGGACACTGCTATTGGATGTCCCAAGTGTAAGTAATCTATTTGGAGCAGGACGTACTGTATACTAAGAATAATACAATTCTGTGATTACTCACCTGTAGAATTGGTATTATGAGTATACAGTACGTCCTGCTCCACCCCACCCTTGGTTTGCATTATCTTGGATCCCCTGTATGGTGATTGTTTCATTGTTATAGTTGATAGTTTGGGTTGTTTAATTCTCCCGGCTTCTCGTTAACTGCTTTTCAATGCTGGGGATTTGTGGGAGGTCCCCGGGTATTTGAGGGGCTGGGAGGAGCCTATTTTTCTCTGTCTCTGCAGTCCAGCGCCATCTGGCGGAGTAATACTCACGTGTAAGTAATCTATTTGGAGCAGGACGTACTGTATACTCATAATACCAATTCTACAGGTGACCAATTCTACAGGTGAGTAATCACAGAATTGTATTATTTTCCTTTTGTGTTCATGCTTTTTTTTTTTTTTTAGTTCCCGAATATGAAGAGCAACCAGTGGATGTTATGGAAAGTCCCATAGAGCCAATACCAATCAATAACTCGGGTAAGCTAAAGTCCTCTGTTGGTCTATTTGACCTTCAGCAGTATTTCAGAACGTAATAAAGCTTTAGGTGAGATCTGTATGGAATGCGCTTGTTCTTTACTTTCACCAAATGGCTGGTGCTTGCTATGGGTGCGATTGGGCCACACTATATTATACAGCTCAAATGGGGTCACACTATATTATATAGATCAAATGGGGTCACACTATATTATATAGATCAAATGGGGCCACACTATATTATACAGATCAAATGGGGCCACACTATATTATACAGATCAAATGGGGCAGGTTTTGTTTCTCATAATTACTATTAATTAAAGTGGACCGAAACAGGATCTTGACTATCCAGGGTGTTGGTTCTTGTCCCCGGGGGAAACTCCCATTCGGAATACCCTGCTGTGTCAACCCCCCTCCCCCAGGTCACCCAGTAAACTCGCCTTTCCCTGGTCCTACTGTGCATGCTCTACAATCGGCTTGCCTGTGCCAGGCATTTGAGGAGGGCACACACCCTGCTGGAGGCACACTCTCATCTTCTTGGTTAGACTCAGCTCTTAGCCGATATTGATGCGCGCAGCTGATCGACAGTGATTGGATGAAAGCCTGCACATGCGCCATAGGACTGGGAAAAGGTGAGTTTTATTGGGCGACCTCCGGGTCACTGGGAGGAGGTGTACTACATCTGGGTGCCCCGGGGCATGGAAAAAAACCTAGCATAGTCTTAAAAGTGCCTTAGTCTTATATCCATTCATATAAATTTCCAGGCCACCACCCAGCCCCTTTTCATTGTCAGTCGGGGAGAAGAGGGCAGTTCTGCTTTAGATCGAGATGATTGTTGGCAACAATGCCGTACTGATAAACAAAAGGCCATTCATCTTTTCCTAGTGCACAGCACGACCTGTTTCATGTAGTCCTTACGTCTGGGTATTCCGCCACAAGGTGGCGCAGTGTACTGCAGAAGAATTGTGGCTCCTCCCGGCCCTATATAAAAACCGGAATAACCCAAAGACCTCCAGTGTTTCCTCTGCAGTGATACTGCGAAGATAGAAGATGGCTCTCTATGTTGCACAGGTGAGCGGGGCAACCAAGCCTGCGGCCCTGCATGTCTATTTCCACCCATTTACGGACCCTCTGTGCCTCCCAGCCTTGGCTGACGGATCGGGTGATGGTAGAGGAGCACTAGGGTCAGGTGCTCGGGGAGCGCTGCTCCAAGCCAAAGACCCTTTAACACAAAAGTCATAGGCTTTATGGTGAGCCTGCTGAGGGATGTGAGAATTCTGCCTTTGCTATGTGTAGGGGGTGAGTTGTGTTTGGGGACTGGTGTTGCTGGCTATCTCCCCCTTTTTGTGTCGTTTGTCTCCCTTCCCCTTCGTCCCCTGGCCCCCCCTCCCTACCCGTCTGGTCTGCTCCCACCGCTGCCTCCCCTCTCCCCGGCGGGTGTTCGGGGGGGGGGGGTGGTAGCGGCTGGTGGTTATTCGGTGGTGGTCCACTGCGTTGTACAACGCTCCGCGGCGGGCGGCACTCCTGCTGTGTTGCGGTTTAGTCTGTCATGGCGCGGGTCACGTGAGCATGTTTTTCACGCTCTTCGGGGGGGGAGCGGTGCCGGGGAATGACGCGTATCGCGTCATGCCCCCACGGCCCGCCCCTTGAGTTTCTCGCTTCGGCACCATTTTGCGGCTGCTGTGTATCCGGGGCCCATCTTCCAGCGTGGGCTGCGGCGGTGACCTGTTAGACTTATCTACCATCCGTGTGGCCCGGCGGTGCGGCGATCGACTGCATTTTCTGTCTCCTTAGTCTGTGAGTACCCTTGGGGGTTGCTTATTCCTTTTGGGGCATGTGCTGCGGGATGCTTGTGTATTTTTGCTTATGTCTTTCAGGCAGGATAACTGTGTATTGTGGTTTCTCCCGGTCTGCGCTCCCCCAGGCATCTCCTACTCCCCCGCGCCTGCATTTAGCCCCCAGTGAAGGGGATACTAGCAGGGGGTCCCAATCTGATCTGGCACTACGAGTGGCCAGCATTGAAAGGCAGCTGGCCCGACCTGTGTTTGGCAAGGCCTCTGGCAAGAAGCGGCATCTTGACACCGCGACTTCCTTCTTAGCCGAGGAGGATTAGGGCCTTCATGTGTTTGGCGGACGTGACTCCCTAGAGGAGGGGGAGCTTTTCCCTGATTCAGACTCATCTGGGGACCATCAGGAAGGGTACGATAGTGACCCGGGGTCCGTCTCTGATGAGGATACCGGGCTCCCTGTTGACACGGATAGACTGTTGTTGGACATTTTTGAGACTTTGCACATCGCCCTCCCTAAGGTGGCGAAGAGGAAGCAGGGTGAGCTCTTTTGCCCTGACAAGCAACGCTTGGACTTCCCGGAGCAGGGTCATTTCTCTAATATGGTGCTCAAGGAGTGGGAACATCCTAACAGATTGCCCACGGTGCCCAAGGGATTGGACAGAAAGTATCCTTTTGCTGCTGACCTGGTCAAACGCTGGTCGTGTCCCCCTGAGGTGGACGCTCCTGTTCTAGGGCTGGCTAACACTTCGGTCATGCCGTCCCCTGACACTACTACACTGCGTGATGGTGCGGACCGCCGTATGGATCAGCTGGCCTGTCATGCATTCACCTTTGTAGCGGCAGGCCTGCGTCCTGTTTGTGCCACAGCCATTACGGCTATTGCCCTTCAGAAGAAGATCAAGCGTCTCGCTGATGGCGCCATGGCTGGTAGGAGGAGGGAGGATTATAGGGCCATCCTGCTTTGGTCTGATTTTGTTGCATTTGTGCTGTCTGCCATGGATGATGCCGTCCGGCTGGGCGGTCGGGCTTCGGCCCTCTTGGTGGCTATGCGCCGATCTGTTTGGTTGTGCCAGTGGGCAGCTGACACTGCTGCTAAGAAGTCTCTCATTGGGCTTCCCTTCACGGGGCTTTGTCTCTTTGGTGAGCTTCTGGATGTTCTGACCAAGGATGGTAGGTTACCTCGGCGTAGGAAGCAGACTCGGCCCTTTCGGGGGCCCTCCGCCTCCTTCCCCTCCTTTCATGCTTCCAGAGGAGGTCGTGGCTTCCTCTTCTCGGGTAGCCGCAGAGATTCTTTGGGCCGTTGCAGATCCCGTGGCCGTCCCGGTCTCTCCTGGGGTTCCAAGCCCAAACCCCCTCCCAAGGCCTCTCAGGCATGAGGAAGCGCCCTAACCCGTCCATGTGGGGGGGCGGCTTCGGCTCTTTGCTCACGTCTGGACGCTTCGCGTCTCAGACCGGTGGATTCAGGAGGGGGTGTCCTCCGGTTACAAGATAGTTTGCAGCCTGGCCGCCCCCAAGATTCCTCAGATTATTATTATTATTGTTTATTTATATAGCGCCATCATCTTCCGTAGCGCTTTACAAAGTAGTAGTTACAGACAGGGTAGAAACATTCGGTATATATACTATATCAAGTGCAGTTTTACAGAGTTGACAGTGGATATTCTGAGTACAAGATACAATAGGGGAGAGAGCCCCGCCCCTGCAAGCTTACAGTCTAAAGGATGAGGGGTGAAGATGAGGGGGAAGGATCACAAACAGTCAATATTGAGCTTTGTGGCATGTGCCCTTTAGAAAATTTGTTAAACCAGATTATATGCTTGTCTGTATAAGTGAGTTTTAAGGGCACCTTTGAAGGTTTTGAGAGTTGTGGAGTGGCGGATTGGGTGGGGGAGGGCATTCCAGAAGATTGCAGTTGCACGTGAGAAGTCTTGGAGGCGGGCATGAGAGGAGGTGACCAGGGTAGAGGACAGGAGAAGGTCCACAGCAGGGTGAAGACTGCGTCTAGGTTGATATTGTTGGATTAGAGATGAGATGTAGGGAGGGGCCTGGTTGGAGAGCGCTTTGTATGCAAGAGTTAGAGTTAGAACAGGATTCGCTGGGGGACTGGCAGCCAGTGTAGGGATTTGCAGAGAGGCGCAGAACTGGAGGAGAGATGGATGAGGGGAGCAGCAGAGTTCAGGATAGATTGGAGGGGTGCCGGTCTGTTAGTTGGTAAGCCACAAAGAAGAATGTTGCAGTTATCCAGTCGGGATATGACCAGGGAATGCACTAGCATTTTAGTGGTGTCAGGTGAGAGGAAGGAACGGATGCGTGAGATGTTTTTAAGTTGGAGGCGACAGGAGGTGGCCAGGGAGTGAATATGTGGTTTGAAAGAGAGGGCAGAGTCCAGAATGACTCCCAGGCACCGAGCTTGGGGAGTTGCTGTTATTGTGTAATTGTTGACAGAAATAGACGTGTTAAGAGAGGGGAGGGGAGTTAGATGGTGGGAAAATGACCAGTTCTGTCTTGTGCATGTTTAGCTTGAGGTAGCGAGATGACATGAAAGAAGAAATAGCTGCAAGGCAGTTGGGGAGGCGAGAGAGGAGAGATTGGGGCCTGAGAGATATATCTGAGTGTCATCCGCATAGAAGTGGTATTGAAAGCCTAGTGAAGTTATAAGATTCCGGATGTCTCAAAATCCTCTGTCAGCTCAGGGTTTGCGCCTAGCAGTTCAACGCCTGTTGGAGTCAGGAGTCATCAGCCAGGTACCTTACCAGGAACAGGGTCAGGGATACTACTCCAATCTTATCACGGTGCCCAAAAAGGACGGTTCTCTGGGGCCCATCCTGGATTTGACGGGTCTCAACAGGTTTGTCTGGTTCAAGCATTTTCGCATGAAGACGCTACGCTCTGCTGTCAGTACCCTCCGGCCGGGCGACTTCATGACTACTGTGGACATCAAGGATGCCTATCTTCACGTTCTAATCTTCCCAGGTCATCAGAGATTTCTGAGGTTTGCTCTGGAGGATCAGCACTACCAGTTTGTGGCCTTACCGTTCGGCATAACCTCACCGCCTCGGATGTTCACCAAGGTGCTGGCGGGCGTAATGGCACTTCTGAGGAACTGGGGCATTCGCATCCTCCCTTATCTGGACGACATTCTAATTGCTGCTCAGTCTCTTCATCAGGCCGAGAAGGATACTCGGGTGGTGACCTCCACTCTCAAGTCTTTCGGCTGGGTGATCAACTATCCCAAGTCTTCACGGTCTCCGTCTTTGGCGAGGTCCTTTCTGGGCATGACTCTGGATACCTCTCAGGTCAAGGTATTTCTCCCTCAGCAGAAAGTGGAGGGCCTTCAGTTGCAGGCACAGGCTCAGGCTCTGCTTTTGTGTCCCTATCCCTCCATTCGGCAGGGGATGCAGTTAGTGGGCCTGATGGTGTCCTGCTTCGAGGCGGTTCCCTTTGCTCAGTTTCACATGAGGCCTCTTCAATTGCATCTCTTGTCAGTTTGGGATCGGGACCCTGTGTCCCTGGATCAGGAGTTTGCTCTGTCCCCTCTGGCCAGGCAGTCCATCTCGTGGTGGCTGGACTCGAGGAATCTTCTAGAGGGCAGGACCTTTCTGCCGCCGTGCTGGGAGATTGTCACCATGGATGCCAGTCTGACCGGTTGGGGGGAGTTTGGAAGTCTTTGAAATTTCAGGGTCAGTGGGGCCCCCAGGAGGTCCATGCACCCATCAACATTCTAGAACTGCGGGCGATGAGGTTGGTTCTCTCCCAGTTGACCCCACACCTTTGGGGTCGGGCTGTTCAGATTCGCTCGGACAACCAGACGGCGGTTGCCTACTTCAATCATCAGGGGGGGACTCGGAGCAAGCGAGCCCTCAAGGAAGTGTCCCTGATACTGTCTTGGGCGGAAAAGAATGTGCCCTGCATCTCGGCGGTCTACATTCCGGGGGTGGAGAACCTGGAGGCAGACTCCCTGGATAGGGGGATGTCTCGGCTGGGGGAATGATCCCTCAGCAACAAGGTATTTCACTCCCTGTGTCACCGCTGGGGTGAGCCAGAAGTGGACCTGTTTGCGTCCCGCCACAATCACAAGCTTCCAAGATTTGTCTCCCTGTCGCAGGATCCTCTGGCCTTCGCCACGGATGCGCTAGCGATTCCTTGGACGGAGTTTCGGCTCCTCTGTGTTCCCTCCCTTTTCTCTGCTGGGCAGGGTGCTGCGCAAGATAGCCCAGGAGGGGGTACCAGCCATTCTGGTGGACCCCTGTTGGCCAAGGAGGGTGTGGTTCCCAGGCATCGTGCAGTTGGCAGCAGACCGGTACTTCTTACCCAAGGATCCAGATCTTCTCACTCAGGGACAGCTGCGCCATCCCAATTTACAAACGCTGGCTTTAACAGCTTGGCTGCTGAAACCTCCATCTTGATGGACAAGGGGTTGCCGGCTTCTGTTGTTGATACTATGATTCGAGCTCGGAAGAAGTCCTCGTCTTTTATCTACTACAGGGTCTGGCATGCTTACATTGCCTGGTGTGAGTCCAAGTCTCTTCCCTGTTGGGTGTTTTCTATCCCCAGGATTCTGAAATTTTTACAACATGGTTTGGATTCGGGTCTTCAACTTAGTACCCTCAAGGGACAGGTGTCGGCTCTGGCTATTTTTTTTTCCAAAGCTCCTTTGCCAATCACCGGTTGGTTAAGACTTTTTTCCAGGAAGTTACTCATGTGCGTCCGCCACGTAACCCTATGCTACCGGTTTGGGACTTAAATCTGGTGTTGTCTGCTCTGCAGGGTCCTCCCTTTGAGCCTATCCGTGGGGCTGCGTTGCCCATTCTGACTCTTAAGGTGGCCTTTTTGATGGCTAATACTTCGGTCAGGCGAGTTTCTGAGCTGGTTTCATTAAACCTCCTTATTTTGAGTGGCATCAGGATAAGGTGGTGTTTCGGCTTAAAGTGGACCAACACCCAGGGGGGGATCGGCCCGCCATATGCAGTCTAGCATTCATGTGTCCTTCCTTCAGCCGGCCATCACAGCATGCAGGCACGCACATCACATGCGGATCAAACTTCAGGATATCCCGCGGCCATGGTATGAGGATTGTGTCAGAGAGGGGGCGTGTCAAGGGCCCGTCACCGACAGCTGTTTTGCTCCAGCTCCACCCTGACGAAGCTCCATTGGCTGGAGCGAAATGGCTGTCGGTGATGGGCCCTTGACACGCCCCCTCTCTGACACAATCCTCATACCATGGCCGCGGGAAATCCTGAAGTTTGATCCGCATGCGATGTGCGTGCCTGCATGCTGTGATGGCCGGCTGAAGGAAGGACACTATGCATATGCATATGCACTAGCATATAGCATATGCTATTTTATATACCAGTAGTGTTAGTGGTTGTATTTAAATGTGCATTTATGTCCTGTGCCTTTATTTTTGGTCATTAAATGAGTGTGTTTTGGCATTATTTTTCAGCCTGTGTTGTGTTTCTCGCCAGCCCAGCCATTAACCTTGTTTGTGTATGTATGTTCTTTTTCAGTCAGATTGTCGGTTAGCTGGGCGCCCCAATCGGAGGCAGTGCGAGACTAATCTAGGGGTCTCCCAAGTGTTTTATCCTTTTCTTGCCATGTCCACACACTCTCAACGATGTTATACTCCAGTTTGCTCTACTTGTATGATGATGAATGATTTTGTACCAATGTACCAATAGCTGCTAATCATAGTGTGTGTCACTACATGGATTGCTGATGTTTGGCGCCACCTAGTGGTCACTCTGGGTCTGTTACCCATTTTTGTAATCTATACTGTGTTCTTATATTGTACATATCAGCACCCATGTGCACTGACTCCCCATTAAACCTTTGTTATTTTGACAACTAGATTATGCCCGTTGGGCAAGGGCAAAAGAATGTGGGCAGCACCGATCAATATTAATGCAGGTGCACTGCTCTGTGGGGTTACTGCCCAAAACAATACAATATTCCACACAGGGTGACCCCTAAGACACCCTATATATTACCCCTAACCAGAGACTTACTCTTGCACTCAAGAATTTGAATTAATCATTTCATTTTATTGTAGTAAAAGTTAAAAACCATATTAAAACCAACAATTCACAGCCATGTGCATATTTAGACACCAGGGGGCGCTCTGCCTGCTATTCATTACAATCAGGTCTGCCTGCTGATCACCATCTAGTAAGCACTTGTCTGTTTTGTGTTGTTTATTGTCTGCTCTCCTATATGGAATGCTGCTGAATAATCTTTGCACAGGTTTTTACTTGATATGGAAGCACTGTCACTTTGTATAATGATATATTAGGATTTTTTTTGATGATAGGTAGTCTATAATTTTTATATTAATTCATGTAGATAATTCATTTTTTAAAAGTGTATCACGTTTTTTTCACATACATACTGATTGTAATGAATAGCAGGCAGAGCGCCCCCCTGGTGTCTAAATATGCACATGGCTGTGAATTGTTGGTTTTAATATGGTTTTTAACTTTTACTACAATAAAATGAAATGATTAATTCAAATTCTTGAGTGCAAGAGTAAGTCTCTGGTTAGGGGTAATATATAGGGTGTCTTTGGGGTCACTCTGTGTGGAATATTTTATGTTATTTTGCATACGAATCTTGGTTGTTCGCCTCTCTTCCTCTATAATATATTTTGCATTATGGGTAGGAAACACCCTGACTAAAGGGGATTTCCACCAATTTAAGTAGGAATTTTTTGGTGGATCAATCTGGACATCCACACGTATTTGTGTATTAGACATTTTTTATTTGTTTCAGATCCAAAACCTGTTCTGCAGCCAGCAACTGCATGTAAACTAGTAAAGCCTCCAGCGCTCAAACTTCCAGGTAAGTGAACATCTTTCTTTTTTTTTTTTTTTTAAGATGGTTCTAGAGTTTGCTTGCACTGGTGATGCAGTTGAAGTAATGATTGTATCAGAGCTCCGGCTGTCTTGGCAGGATTAGGCTCTGGACAGCCATCTGCCCTCAGAAACCACATCAATTCTTTTTTAAACTGAGCTGACCGGTGAGCAAGTGGTGTTAAAATTTGTTGCAGAGTGTGATTGCCGGATGCAGCCGGAGTCAACGGGCAGGCTGATTCCTTACTAACGCCGGGTAGCGACAGTTGAGCGTCTGTAGCGCAGATTTCAGAGCGCTCGCTAGTAGTCGCTGTGCGCGGCCATGGTTCTTTGTTTCAGAGCGCCTCAGTCGCTGGCCGGCATTGATGAATATGATGTGTGAGTCGAGGTACTACGCTGTATGGCAGGGAACTCAGTGTGACTGACTCGCACCATATTCATCAAAAAACAGCCTCAAACATCGCCGGCGCTCAAAATCATGTAGTTGTAGCCCAAAGCGCCAGAGGCTGTGTGATTAAAGTCTGTTTTTGAACATGTATCCACTAGTAACAAAGCGAAAACACATGGAATTACATTGTTATAACATTGTAACACTTTAATACCAGACATGTAAGGACAATTCTGCATAAAAAAATATTAACCCAAAAAGTTTTCAAAAATATAATTTTCTTGCCCAGGATACATGTCAGAAGTCTTGATTTTTTTTTTTAACGAAAAAAGTAAAAAAAATGGGATCAGGAAAGGGATTTAAGGATCGTCCATAGAAATGTATGGGAGAGCGCCAGGTAGCGCCAGGTAAGACGTGGCGCTCTGAAAGTATGAACGCTGGCGCTATACGCTGAGGCTGGGATAGTGATGAATCGGACGCTACATGGCGTTGTTCCAGTCGCTCACCAGATTTGGCTTCATAAATGTGTGCTGCCGTGTCTGGCGTTCACCTGCCGCTGTACAGGCACTACCTGGCGCTACCTGCTGCTGTACAGACACTACCTGGCGCTACCTGCTGCTGTACAGACACTACCTGGCGCTACCTGCTGCTGTACAGACACTACCTGGCGCTACCTGCTGCTGTACAGACACTACCTGGCGCTACCTGCTGCTGTACAGACACTACCTGGCGCTACCTGCTGCTGTACAGACACTACCTGGCGCTACCTGCTGCTGTACAGACACTACCTGGCGCTACCTGCTGCTGTACAGACACTACCTGGCGCTACCTGCTGCTGTACAGACACTACCTGGCGCTACCTGCTGCTGTACAGACACTACCTGGCGCTACCTGCTGCTGTACAGACACTACCTGGCGCTACCTGCTGCTGTACAGACACTACCTGGCGCTACCTGCTGCTGTACAGACACTACCTGGCGCTACCTGCTGCTGTACAGACACTACCTGGCGCTACCTGCTGCTGTACAGACACTACCTGGCGCTACCTGCTGCTGTACAGACACTACCTGGCGCTACCTGCTGCTGTACAGAAACTACCTGGCGCTACCTGCTGCTGTACAGACACTACCTGGCGCTACCTGCCGCTGTACAGACACTACCTGGCGCTACCTGCCGCTGTACAGACACTACCTGGCGCTACCTGCTGCTGTACAGACACTACCTGGCGCTACCTGCTGCTGTACAGACACTACCTGGCGCTACCTGCCGCTGTACAGACACTACCTGGCGCTACCTGCCGCTGTACAGACACTACCTGGCGCTACCTGCCGCTGTACAGACACTACCTGGCGCTACCTGCTGCTGTACAGACACTACCTGGCGCTACCTGCTGCTGTACAGACACTACCTGGCGCTACCTGCCGCTGTACAGACACTACCTGGCGCTACCTGCCGCTGTACAGACACTACCTGGCGCTACCTGCCGCTGTACAGACACTACCTGGCGCTACCTGCCGCTGTACAGACACTACCTGGCGCTACCTGCTGCTGTACAGACACTACCTGGCGCTACCTGCTGCTGTACAGACACTACCTGGCGCTACCTGCTGCTGTACAGACACTACCTGGCGCTAGAGCTTCATGAATAATGCCCTAAGCCACAAGTATCTGAATAGAAGTAGTGCATCCCCCTGCTGAATCTTCAGTAAGGGGGTATTATGATGAGTACAATGATCTGTTATTTATTTTTATTTTTTTTAATTCTTTTTTTAGGTAGGGCTAAAGAGATCTGGCTCATCGGCAACGGCTACCTAAACTCTGTTAACCGTCACGCAGAGAAATGCCCTCTGGGCCTCAACCTGGGATTTGAGAGACAAACCTGTACCATCCGTTGGTTTGGCATGACCAATGTTTCTGATAGTTTAGCCGCAAGACTACACAACCTCCAAAACTATAAAAAACCCAACGTGGTATTTTTTATTTTCAGCTGCCACCGTCATTTTGACAGCCTGAAGACGGCTGCAAGCCTTTTTCCGAATGCCACGTTTATTCTATCAGGCCTGTACCCCCAAATGGCGTACGAGTCCACAAACAAACGAACGAATTTCCTCTGCGACCTCAAACAATTTGCAGAGAGACGGAAATGCGATTTGCTTACGTACGACGCCCTGGAAAAATGTATTGTGACCAGGTGCTCGAAAGAGAAGAAACCAATCGACCGCGACAACCTCACCCGTATGGAGGCCGATATGCTCATCACGTGGGTTCAAGACACTCTGATGAATGCTTTGACCAAGGTCGGTTATCAAGTTTAGCCGTCGGGAGTAGAAATAAATCTCCTAATTCAAACAGAATCTATAAGGGGTCTCCAGGGCTGCATGATTCTCTCCCCCTGGATTATCAAGATTCGGCATGCCCTGCTGTATAAAACACTCCAGGTTGCCTGGTAAAATCCCCTGATCTCCTAATTCAAACAGAATCTATAAGATTCCAGGGCTGCATGATTCCTGCCCCTGGATTATCCAGATTTGGCATGCCCTGCTGTGTGTAAACCTCCAGGTCGCCCAGTAAACTCACCTGATCTCCTAATTCAAACAGAATCTATAAGATTCCAGGGCTGCATGATTCCTGCCCCCGGATTATCCAGATTCGGCATGCCCTGCTGTGTGTAAAACTCCAGGTCGCCCAGTAAACTCACCTAATCTCCTAATTCAAACTGAATCTATAAGATTCCAGGGCCGCATGATTCCCCCCCCCCCCCCCTCGGATTATCCAGATTTGGCATGCCCTGCTGTGTAAAACAATGCAGGTCGCCCGGTAAACTCACCTAATCTCCTAATTCAAATGGAATCTAAAACATTCCAGGGCCGCATGATTCCCTCTCCCTGGATTATCCAGATTCGGCATGCCCTGCTGTGTAAAACACTCCAGGTCGCCCGGTAAACTCACCTGATCTCCTAATTCAAACAGAATCTATAAGATTCCAGGGCTGCATGATTCCTACCCCCGGATTTGCCAGATTCGGCATGCCCTACTGTGTAAAACTCTCCAGGTTACCCGGTAAACTCACCTAATCTCCTAATTCAAATGGAATCTAAAAGATTCCAGGGCTGCATGATTCCCGCCCTCTGGAATAACCAGGTTCGGCATACCCCGCTGTTTTAATGCTCTAGGTCCAGGGCCAACACCCGTTAGTCGACGAACGGGTGTTAGTCCGCTTTAGACTCAATATATAAAATTCCTTAAAAAATCACAGTTAAAGAAGTATAGCGCAAAATGGTGAAAAATCTGTAACGGAGGGTGACCACCTCTAGGTAGGCTGGCACTGAAAAGGGTTAAAGAGGACCTCCAGACAGTTGTGGGACCTAACAGGTGAGTAATCCGAGGGCAATCCAAAGAGGGTGGTCAAGAATGCATCAGCGGCTATGGAGCATGTGCGGACCAGGAAGTGCTGATGATCCTGCAGTTATGCGATGATGTCACATTCTCCTTTTTAAAGCCTCATCACGCATGTGGGGTGAGGAATCCTGGGAGCAGGCTGCCTGCTGGCGTGGATTTCGGCCTTCCACATAATTGGCTCACTCAATAAGATTGAAAATGCAAGCCTTTGACGCGGTTCAAGCTTCTTCTTCAGGCATAATAAACATATGTTACTTATGCCTGAAGAAGAAGCTTGAACCGCTTTGAAAGCTTGCATTTTCAATCTTACTGAGTTAACCAATATATGGTATTACCTTAACCTTGGATTTCCTGCTTACATCGATGGCTTCCACATGGAATGTGTGCATTCAAGAAATCCTGGAAGCAGGCCGCCTGCTAGAATGGGATTCAGGCCCCCAGTGTGAAGGGATTTCTGTGTTGCAAGCTGAGCGGGCCTATTTTATTAAAGCACATCTTCAGCATAATTAGATAAATTAAAAAAACTATTCCCCAGCATCTAAAATTAATATAATTTAAGTATTCTCAGTGTGCCCCACACCCCGCTTCCCCTTTAAATTCTTCACGATTGGGTTACTCACCGCCAGGTGACGCTGTGCAGAGAGGAAGTCTTGTAACGAGCCCCCTTCCGGCCTATATATACCTGGTACCTCCCATTTAATACCGGTGTTTTTCTCTCTGCATGACGACAAGACAAAAGAATGAAGTCTCCTGCTTGCAGGTAGCCGGGGTCTTACCCCGGCACTCCCTTTTGGTCTATTTCTGCCCGGTTTTGATTGTTTGTTACCTTTGTGGTTTAATGGAAGCCTCCCAGCCTAGGCTGCTCACTGGGCAATTGGTAGATGGCACTATAGGTGCCTAGGAGCTTATCTCCTTCGCTCGACCCCCTGTTTTGGGGGCAATGCGGCTGTCCGGCATGGTGATCCGGATTTGGGATGCCCCTGTCCCGAGGTTCCCCTTGGCCCCTTGCTCTCCCGTTACGGTCCCTTCTCCCTTCACTATGGGGGGGGGGGGGGGGGGGTGCTGGGATGTGTATGTATGTGTGTTTTACTTGTATGTTTTTACTTGTATGTTTTTTACTTGTTTCACACTTGTCAGGTCTGCACCGCAAGCAAGGGTGCACTTGGCCTGACTGATTCTTCCTCACATGGCACGTTGATTGGCTGGCAGTTCCGCCATTTTGGCGGGCGGCTGCTGGCCTGAATGGCCAGAGTTTGGGTCAGCTTTAGAGCAGCCGGGCCGCGCTGTGGCAGGCATGCCTGATGCTGCCTGCGTCCTTTCTCCCCTCCCCCTCTCCCTCTTTTCCTCTTTAAATTGGGTACAGGTGCGGGGCAGCGGGCCACGCTGTCAGCGCTATCGGATTGGGCAGCGCATGGCTGCCTAGCAAGCTTCCTTCAGCCTACCCCCCCCTCCCTCCGTCTACTGTGGGCGTTGTGCGCCCTCTTGTTTTGCGGCACCGCCGTCTGGCGGGCCGGACTGTTTAAATCTGGAGGGGGGCGGGGCCCGGGTGACGACAGAGGGGGGCGTGGTTACGGCGGCGGCGTCATTCAACCCGGCCCCAGCCGCACTTCTTCCTTTCATTAGGAGTATAGGTGCGGGGCACTCAGCCGCACGTGTTTTCTCTACTTCCGCTACTGCTGCTATTGCCGCTACTGCCGCTACTGCTGCTACTGCTGCCATTGCTGCTGTTCGCTTGGCTATTCAGCCTTACTTGGGCAGGTAAGCGGCCTCACCTCGCGTGGGGCCGTCTATTATTTTTGAAAAAAAAAAAAGAGGAAAAACAAAGGACAAGAGTTTTTTGCTAGTAAGATTCTTTGGCCTCTTTAAAGCACTCTGGTGTGTGTATTATTATGTGTTACATTGTTGCATGAATGTTGTATTGCTTACTGCCATTTGTTTTCTGGGGATCTTACTGTTGGTTTTTTCCCCCACAGATCCTGGGATTCCCTTCCCGGTTCTATTATACCTGGCTAGTCCTTTTTCCCTAAATTGGGACATATATATAATAAATTTAATTAATTATTTAAAAGGGGATCATTATCATTATTATTATAATTAAATCCTCCCTCCCGGGACATTAACATAAAGGGGCATCCCGGGTGGCTTATGCCTTAAACCCATGGTTATGCGAATACCATCATTCACCATATGGAGGCTTCCGATAATACCGGAAATGGTTCTTCTGGGCCATCCAGGCTGTGTGGGGGTTGCGGGACTCCGCTCCCAGGCAATGATGTTATATTATGCATTCCTTGTGCAAAGCAGAATATTGTGCGTCAGTCCGTCGCTCCGGCTGCTGGCTCTTCGCAACTTCCATCATCTCCTACCCCTCCCTCCCTGTTCCGGACCCCGTATGACATTGTCAAAGGTGGGGATTCGCAATCCGAGGTGTCTGCACGATTATCCAACCTCGAGAAGATAATTTCCGTCAAAGCAGGGTTGAAGGCCACTGCAAAACGGAAGCACCTTTCTCCTGTACCTCCGGCTTCACAGGATGAGGTATGTGAGCCTGTGGATTGGTCCGATTGCTCCCTGGACGAGGAGCGGGAATTCCTGGTGGAGTCAGATGAGCCTGCAGATCAGCTTGAGGTTGATGCTATTGGCGATTTGGCTGCGGGGGTTTCCCTTGACACCCCGTCCATTCTGGCTCAAATGTTTGAAATTTTGAATTTAGATCCGCCTGAGGCTGTCACCCTGCCAAGGGGTGAGTTGTTTAATGTGCCTCAGCCGCGTTGGGTTTTTCCCAGACAACAGCACTTTGAGAGGGTTGTGCTTAAGGAATGGGAACATCCCACGCGGTTAACTGGAATTCCTTCCAGTTGGGATAAACGTTATCCTTTTCCGCCAGAATTGGTGAAGCTTTGGTCAGTTCCCCCTGACGTCGATACCCCTGTGCTAGGGCTCTCTAGCACGGCTATGGTGCAGTCTTCTGAGACCACTGCCCTTAAGGATGGTGAGGATCGTCGGATTGACCAGTATGCTCGCCATGGTTTTATTAGTGCCGGATCAACGATGCGCCTGGTGTGTGCTTCGGCGCTTCTTCTATTGGCGGTTAGGTCCGTTATTCAGGATCTGTGTGTGGATCTTGATCCCACTTGTAAGGAGTTTACTGCTCTCAAGCAGTGTGAGTCTTTTGTTTCCTATGTTCTGACCGCTCAGGACGATGCGCTGGCTATGAGTAGCAGGACAGCGGCAATGCTGGTGGCTATTCGTCGGTCAGTGTGGCTGCGCCAGTGGTCGGCGGACTTAGTTTCTAAAAAGGTGCTCACAGCTCTCCCCTTTTTGGGCTTGCGACTGTTTGGTGATAAAATTGATTCAGTTGCAAAAGGTGGTAAAATGCCGCAACGCAAGAGGCCTCGTCGTCCCTTTCGGGGGGCAAGTACTGGTAGGCCTTCCTTTCGGGGATTCAGAGCGGGTAGGGGGGGCTTCCTTTCCCGCTACCAAAGGTGCAGGTTGGACTCGGGGGAGGGGCCGTGGCCGTCCCACTCAGTCCTGGGGCACCAAGCCCAAGCCTGCTGGTAAGCCCGCTCAGCAATGAGGGGCTGCCCTCACCCGTGCGGGTGGGGGGACGATTGCGACACTTCTCCCAGGTTTGGGACCAGGAGGTTCCGGACAGATGGATCCGGGAGGTGGTGTCATCCGGTTACAAACTGGAATTCGAGTCTCGCCCTCCTTCACGGTTCTTTCGGTCTCTGGTGCCCATCGATCCTTTGGCCGCACAGGGGCTCCTGGCGTCGGTAAAGAATCTGTTAGAATTGGCGGTCATCCGGCCGGTACCGCGCTTAGAGATGGGCCTCGGTTTCTACTCCAATCTTTTTGCAGTCCCCAAAAAGGACGGGTCGGTTTGTCCCGTCCTGGACCTGAAATTACTCAACAAGTTCATCCGTATTCGGAAGTTTCGCATGGAAACTTTGCATACGGCCGTCGGTTCCCTTCGGCAGGGGGACTTCATGACGTCCATAGACATCAAGGATGCTTATCTTCATGTTCCCATCTGCCAGGCGCATCAACGTTTCCTTCGGTTCGTGATGAAAGATCAGCATTTTCAATTTGTGGCACTTCCGTTTGGCCTTACATCGGCTCCAAGAGTGTTCACCAAGGTGCTGGCAGGGGTGATGGCCATTTTCAGATCTCGGGGCATTCGTGTTGTACTTTATTTGGACGACCTTCTCATCATGGCTCCGTCACTCAATCAATCGGAGACAGACACCAGGATGGTGGTCTCCACGCTGGAAAGCTTTTGGTTGTGTGATCAACTTCCCCAAGTCCTCCCTCGCTCCGGCCAGGGTGGTGTCCTTTCTGGGGATGCAGTTGGACTCTCATCAACACAGGGTGTTTCTTCCCCAGTCCAAAATTCATCTGATTCAGGAGTTGGCTCGGGTCCTACTTTCCAATCCTCGGCCGTCCATCCGTCTGGGGATGAGGCTGGTAGGGTTGATGGTTGCCTCCTTCGAGGCAGTTCCTTTTGCTCAATATCACACGAGGATGCTTCAGCTCTATCTGTTGGCGTCCTGGGACCGTCAGCCTCGGTCGCTGGATCAGCCAGTTGTCCTCCCGGGTCCGGCAGTCCCTCCAGTGGTGGTTGGTCTTGGCCAATCTCGTGAAGGGCAGGTCTTTCCTGACCCCTCTTTGGGAAATTGTCACCACGGACGCCAGTCTTTCGGGATGGGGCGGATTCTGGAAGGAGCTTCAGTTCCAGGGGCAGTGGGGACCTCAAGAGGCCCACTTACCCATCAATGTTCTGGAGCTGAGAGCCATCCGTCGGGTTCTTGCTCTCCTGACTCATCACGTTCTGGGCCTTCCGGTCCAGGTGCGTTCAGACAATCGAACTTACATCAATCATCAGGGAGGGACTCGCAGTCTGGGTGCTCTGAGAGGTGTCCCTGATCCTGACCTGGGCAGAGGCCCATGTTCCTTGTCTCTCGGCGGTATACATTCCAGGAGTGGAGAACCAGGAAGCGGACCGGTTGAGCAGGGGCTCTCCCCGTCTGGGAGAATGGTCTCTCCATCCTCAGGTTTTTCGCTCACTGTGTCTCCGATGGGGGACACCGGAGTTGGACCTATTTGCCTCTCGTCACAATCACAGGCTCCCGAACTTCGTGTCGCTCTCCCAGGATCCTCTGGCTCTGGCAGTGGACGCCATGTCCCTGAGCTGGGGGGGGTCTGGGGTTTCTATACCTGTTTCCTCCGATACCCATGCTGGGCAGGGTGGTTCGGAAGTTGGCTCTGGAAAGGGTGTCCGCCGTTCTCGTGGCCCCAAAGTGGCCAAGGCGAGTGTGGTTCTCAGACATAGTTCGGCTGGCAGTGGACCAGTTCGTTCTGCCTCTTCAGCCCGATCTGCTCACTCAGGGTCGGTTGTGTTACCCCAATTTACCAGCGCTGGGTTTGACGGCCTGGCTGCTGAAACCTCCATCTTGATGGAGGAGGTCTTTCTGACTCAGTCATTAAGACTCTGATTAGTGCCCGGAAGAGGTCTTCTTCTATCATCTACTATAGGACTTGGAAAGCCTATATTGCTTGGTGTGAGATGAGATCTTTTCCTTGTAGGGTCTTTTCGGTCTCCAGGATTCTGGAGTTTTTACAGTCAGGGCTGGACTTTGGTCTTCAGCTAAGTACTTTGAAAGGGCAAGTTTCTGCCTTATCTATCTTTTTTCAGAAGCGTTTTGCGCTTCTTCCTTTAGTTAAAACTTTTTTCCAGGGGGTTACGCATGTGCGGCCCCCCAGGAAACCATTACTTCCTGTTTGGGATTTGAATTTGGTTCTTTCTGCTCTTCAGGCTCCTCCTTTTGAGCCTTTGCAAGATATTGCTTTGTCTACCCTGACTCAGAAGATTGTCTTCTTGGTAGCTATCACTTCGGTCCGGCGTGTCTCGGAGTTGGCGGCCTTGTCTATCCAGGCGCCTTACTTTGAGAGGCATCAGGATAAAGTGGTCTTTCGGTTCAAGCCAGACTTTCTTCCTAAGGTTGTTTCTGCTTTTCATTTGAACCAAGATATTGTTCTTCCCTCCTTGTGTCCTAATCCTAAGAATGACAAAGAGGGTTTTTTGTTTGGATGTAGTACGCTGTGTTAAGTACTACTTGATTATTACGTCTCCTTTTCGTAAGACGGATGCCTTTTTTGTTGTGCCCTGTGGGCCTAAGAAGGGTTTGGCACCGGCCAAATCTTCCATTAGCAAATGGATACGTCAGGCCGTTACTGCGGCCTATTCTGCTAAGGGGAAAGTTCCCCCTTTTCGTATCACTGCTCATTCTTCTCGCGCCGTTGGAGCGTCTTGGGCTTTTCAGCACCAAGCTTCTGTTGAACAAGTTTGTAAGGCCGCCACTTGGTCTTCTGTTCATACTTTTTCTAAGTTTTACAAAGTTGATGTGCGAGCCTCAGCGGATGCTGTTTTTGGCCGCAAAGTTCTGCAGGCTGCAGTCATTGAAGTTAAGCTTCACCTTGCCTTTGGATACCCATCCCTTGTGGACACTGCTTTTGGATGTCCCAATCGTGAAGAATTTAAAGGTGAAGCGGGGTGTGTGGCACACTGAGAATAATACCGTTTTGTGAGTACTCACCTGAAAAATGGATATTGTCAGTGTGCCACACACCCCGCTTCACCCCCACCCTTTTCGGTATCACGAATCCTTTATATGGTGAAGCTTTTATTTATTTTGAGGTTACCGTTAAATTACTGGTACCTTGTCTTTCTGCTTTTTAAATCACTGGTATTAAATGGGAGGTACCAGGTATATATAGGCCGGAAGGGGGCTCGTTACAAGACTTCCTCTCTGCAACAGCGTCACCTGGCGGTGAGTAACCCAATCGTGAAGAATTTAAAGGGGAAGCAGGGTGTGTAGCACACTGACAATATCCATTTTTCAGATGAGTACTCACAAAATGGTAGTTTTTAGTCACTTATTATTCATTCCCCCACTGGGCTGCAACTCTGTTCAGGACTTTAGGATACGGGCGCCGCCATCTTGACTCAGAAGCATCACATATACTGAAGAGAGTAGAGGGGGGATAAAGGGCAGGGGGTGGGTTATAGCTGTGCATTGCACAGACAGAGCAGAGCTGGGGTCAGGGAAAGGACAGCAATCCCACAATGCAGAGTGACACAGTCAGAAGACACTTCCTGTTTGCAGGCGGCCTGATGTTCCATGAGCCGCCATCTTGGATGTTAAAGGCTGATAACATGCAGTAGATGCAGGTAGGATGATTTTTAATGTGAGAAATCTGTATGTACAGGGTGTGGGAAGCATATAAGATAGGCTCTTATTCAGGGTGAAGGTCCGCTTTAAGTGCTGATTGGTTATTCTCTTCTTTTACTTCCTTTATTAACTTTTTTCTCCTTTTTTGTTTCTTCTCTTGTGCAGAGATTTCAGTCGGGTTTTAAACAGTAAGTGCAGGAAACTGATAACAATATCCTTGTATGCTTGTGTATGCCTTCCTGTGTGTGACTTAAAGGGACACTCCAGTCTACTGTCTCTTGTGGTTCATGAAAGCAGCCATGATGGAAGTACTTCACCAGCCCGCCCCATTGACTTCTATTGAAAGGGAAGGGGCTTTGTCTCACACTATTCAATAAAAGACAATGCGGCAGCAGCCGCAGGTTATTCCATCATGGCTCATGAACCGCAAGAGTTATTTAGACTGGACTGTCCCTTTTTAAAGCAGTTCCATACCCGTTTACAACGTAAAGCGTGTGGGGCTACATTGTGATCAGGTTGGCATCCAGATTGATGGAGCCCACCAAACACACAGACCCCCGCCGCAATCCTTACTAAAACAGTAGTCCCCTAAAGCAGCTAAGCAGTGGCTGCTGGTGGTAACATGGACCTGAGTTGCATTTTCTTCCTCGGCTGCCAGTCCAGGCCGCCCCAGGTGACCACTGGCTGACAATTGTGGAGCTGAGTTTTTACCGAGGGAACAAGGTTTAGGGAGTCTATGCGTGGCACGGGGATGGGGCCCCTAGCCATTTGGATGCCTCCTAGAGACTGTCCCAATGTAGCTCCACACCCATTATGTTGAACATGGTGTGGGTCTGCTTTAAAGCCGAAGAAAACCCACCCGGGTCATTCTTGAAATCTTAAAAGAATCCTGGGCCGGTTACTGGCTATGGTTTCAGACCTTCTGCAAGTGTGTTATCACATTTATTCTATTTAATTGTTCTGTCCATCCTGGGTCATGCTTCCTGCTGCTTGTTACCAAAACTAGTATGGGATGGACCTCATTGGGCGAGGGCCCTTTATTATTGCTTCTTAAAACATGTTTTATCTCTTACTACAGATCTGTGTTGCCAGCCCCACATCCAGCTGTAAAGACGGTATCTGACACAGGTAAGTTGGCCTCTATATTCCAAGACGTGGCTAAAAATATAGGGATCAAACGGATTGTGAAAAATACACATGCAGCCAACCAAGGCTTGTCCTGTCATTGGCACCACAAGCCTCTTCGTATTCGGTCAGTCTGAACTATTTATAGGGTTAAAAGTAGTCACTGTGCTGTTTTGCATCGTGGCGAGTACCACACTGAAAATAGACCAAAGAAAGTTAAGGAGAGAAGTTGTCAAGCTTCCCGGCTACAACCAAGGAAGGGCTGAGCGAGCTCCAGGTGTGGGGGCAAAGCGAAGCACATAAATCCAAAAGAGCAATCCAAAAGTCAGGGCTGGCGGCAAACAAGTAAAGTCCAATGGATGATTCCAGGTTCAGGGGCAGACAGGCAAAGTCCAATGAGAAAATCCGAGTCAAAAACCAAGTCATCCGTCCGAGGGTGAATCCAGTATATTGGATCAGGAATTAGGAAAACAGAATCCAGGAAGTAAGCTGATAACACAGCATTGGATGCAGGCCAGCTGTCTTAAATAGGGCTGTCAATTGGAGCAGGGAGGGATGTGTCTGAGTGAGGTCACTTCCTGTCCATTCAGAGCCAGGAAACCAGGAAGTAAAATCAAGCTTACACTCTAGGCTTCGTGCACTTACAGTGTGCTGAACACCAGGTGTCGCTGTTGAGCAGAGCAACAGATGAACAGCCTGCTCTGGTACGAAGAGCCCAGCCGTGCATGTCTGCTGCTGCATGCATATGATAAAGCACGCCCACGTCTCTTTACAGAGCAAGGAAGGCGAGGATTCTGACAGAAGTGTTGCAGATTAGAAAGAGAAAATTCTAGACAAACATGTTAAAGCGGACCAAAACCCACTAAACTTGTGAAATACATTTGGCCAAAGCACCTGCCGATAAACTTTTCTTAGGGTTTAGAACTAGAAATTTGTATTTTCACTTTACAAATTGTCATGGAACACTTTTTTTTTCTCTTTGCTGTTGCTAGGTGTGAGAAGGCAGGCGATCAGTCATTGCATAGGTATGGCAATGACATCATCACCACACACAACAGTGGCAATGAATAGAAGAGGCGGAGCTTTATAACTAAAACAAGTGGCATTATCTAGAATTAGAGTGAAACAGGAGCAGTAAAAATTGGCAAAGGGTATTCTTCAGTTCAGCGAATGCTAGTTAAAAATGTGGGTTTCAGTCCTTTTAAGGGTAAAGAACCCTATCCAAAATGTTACTTCAGTTAAAGAGGACCAAAACCCACTCAATTTGTGAAATACATTTGACTAAAGACCCTGCTGATACTCTCTTAGGGTGTAGAACTAGGAATTAATATTTACGCTTTTCAAATCACCCTAAAACAGTTTTTTTGCTCTCCAGCTCTGTAGGATTGCAGGTTATTAGTCCTTGCATAAGTGTGGCAATTACATAATTACCACAGACAGCCGTGGAAATGAATGGAGGAGGTGGAACTTTACAGCTAAAACAGGCGCTATTGTCTGGGATTAGAATGAAACACAAGCAGTAAAAATTGTAATAAGTTACTATTTATGGGGGGAGCAATTCAGGGAATGCTAGTTAAAAATGTGGGTTTTGGTCCGCTGTGACAAATTGAAGAGATGGATGATTGGAGTTACCAGTTAGGCAGCTGCTTAGAATAAGCCATGGCTGCTGTGTTTTTGGACCAGGTTAATAGGTGTCTAGATATTTATATAGCTTTGACATTTGCCTTACCTGGCTTTTCTGAGCAATGGTCTGAGACCTCACTCAGAGCTATCGAAGCTTGCAGATCTCCTTGGGCATACTTGTACCAAAACCAAACCACAAAAATACACAGATATTGCTAATAATGAGGGAAAGGTTAAGTCCTCTCATTGTTCACAGTAACAGTCATTTACCAAACTTTTGCATGCAGCTTTTACGTAGCTAGTACCCCCCCTCCAACTATTTTTCCTCCTTTGAGATGTCCCTGTTAGGTAGTATAGTAGATAGTATACCTGGAGTAAGGTTCCTTTCTCTACACTCTACATTCACCCTTTGTTGTGCGGCTCTGTTCCTTTTTTCCCAAGTCATCCTTCAGCTTGACCACGTGGAGATGTTATGCTCCACCCCCTGGGAGGAAACACAAAACTGGAACAGAGGTTAAAAGCCCCACCTCTTCCTCGCCTCCTCAGTTCTTTGTGTTTCCTCTCTTGGAAACCTTGAGACAGATGTACCTGGTTTTAGGCTTCGGCCAGCTTATTTTTTTAGTTTATTGTATTTACACCCTCCAGAGTCTGGAGTTAGCTGTACGGGACATTAAACCAGGGGAGTTCCTGCTGGGAGCCGTCTACACCTGAGGCTATCCCCTCATATATTATATTTTTGCACTAGTTGTGCTACTTTCCCTTTAAATCCTACACCCTGCTAGGTGTAGGCCTGCTGTTATCTAAAGCGCTGGTTGCTTGGACCAAACTTCATTTAATTAGCTTATTTTGTCTATGGGGCAAGTTCCCTCCCAAAATTGCTTTGGTCCACTTTAAGTGTTCCTCTCAAGTCCCCTGACCCCCCCCCCCCCCCCCCGCTGCATCCATATTTGGGATGCCATGCTGTTTAAAAACTACCAGGTCACCCAGTAACCTTACCTTCTCCTTGATCCAACATCGCAAGGTGCGGCCGCCATCTGATATACCTCTAGCAGGACACACCCCTGTGCCAGGTGTTTGTCAATGGCCAGCACGGACACACACCCTGTTAAGAGGGTAGCTGGGAACCAGCCATCGGCACGCTCAGCCCCTCTCGGCTAGGCTCTGGCATCAGCCGACTTTGGTGGAAGGCCAAGCGTGCACCATAGGTCCAGGGAAAGCGGAGTTTAATGGGCTAACTGGGGGGTATCACATAGCGGGGCCTGCCGAATCGAGGTGCCCTGTGGTAAAGACCAAAACCTGGACAAATTCCCAGGTTTTGTCCACTTTTAACTGAAGCTCAGGAGGTCTTCAGCTAATATTGATGGTCTGTGAGGAGAGGACCCTTTAATTTTCTAGTACAGTCTGATATTGATTGTGGCTGAAGAATGTTACCATGTTGCAAAGGCTAAAGCAAAGATGAAGAGAAAGGAACTGTGTGGTATATATACAGTTAGTCAAATAATAAGCGATTTATTGAAAACAAAAGTCCAACAGACAAAATCTCTTAACTTCATATTATGATGCAGGATACAATGCAGTACAGCAAGCGGTTACCTCACCAAGTTTAGCAATGTCCAGTGTAGGATAATTAGAGCGTATTGCAAGTCCTTAATATCACAGGTCCTCTTTCGGGGCATACAACTCCAGGCTGTTAATCCACAGGTTCCGAGAACAGAGAACACATAGTCTTTCGGGTGCTATTCAGCACTGTCAGTATTGGGAGCAGCAAGGCACGGGCTCCTCATCCCAGCCTCTCCATCCCCACACTGGAAGCCTCAGTGGCTTCTTTTATTAGGCTTCCTTTGCAATTAGCCTCATCACCTGTTTAAGAACTGGGAGTAGGGGAAAAACCCGTAGAGGGTCCTGTAAACCCGGCATGCATCGTGCCTGACTGAGAAAACCATGGGAGAAATAAACACCATCCAGCACTTTTCCATACACTTTACCACAATGCGAACGAGGAAATAGTGTATGGCCAGAGCCCTGCTTGAAGAATAGTGGCACACTTCGAGGGTTTAAAGCGGACTAAAACCCGCTGTGAAATACATTTGGCCAAAACCCCTTCCAATATTCCATTCTTAGCGTGTAGAACTAGACATGCATACTTTCACTTTTCGAACCGCCAAGGAACACTTTATTTTTTGCTGTCGATCTCTGTAAGATGGCAGGCGATCAGTCATTGCATAGATGTGGCCTGGGTTATTTTATGGTACTTGCTGAATCATGGACAGGTTGCAGATGCGGTGGTTAAGAGGGAAGTCCTTTTCTGCAGTGCTGAGTAGTTTGTGGGTTATGCTTTGAAATAGGTCCACAGAATTAGGCCTTGAGAAACTAATAGCGAGGTGACTTGATTGCGGTGGGTGGTTAGAGCCCTACAGCACTGGAATTACAACGCTTGGCTGCGTTTTGTATAACTACCAATCTTCATACTGACCTATGTATGTTTCAGGTAGAAAACTTGTTCACCAGCCTTTACCCGTGGTGTGGAGGAAAACTAAATCTAAACTAGAAAGGCCTCCAGCCCTCAACCTTGAAGGTAAAGTAACTTTATGGTTTTAGAATGTGCTTTTAATTCTGGTACAGCTGTGTCTTTGCAGGAATAAGCTCTGGGCAACCATCTGTCATCAGAAATCACATCATTAGTTAGTCACATCATTAGTTAGTCACATCATTAGTTAGTCACATCATTAGTTAGTCACATCATTAGTTAGTCACATCATTAGTTAGTCACATCATTAGTTAGTCACATCATTAGTTAGTCACATCATTAGTTAGTCACATCATTAGTTAGTCACATCATTAGTTAGTCACATCATTAGTTAGTCACATCATTAGTTAGTCACATCATTAGTTAGTCACATCATTAGTTAGTCACATCATTAGTTAGTCACATCATTAGTTAGTCACATCATTAGTTAGTCACATCAAGTGGAATTCCCGTCATCTATTAACCCCGCCGCTGAAGCAGGATTGGGGGGGGGGGGCAGGTTACAAAGAACCTGAGCTGTGTGGGCCAGTGTCGCTCTCCCAAGCACGAGCAACAGCCACAGAAAGACATAAAGCGGCTTCCCCCGTGTCAGCGTGCGCCTGCCCATTCACTTAAATTGATGGGCTGAAGTGCAGACATAGCGGGGGGGGGGGGGATCGGCTCTGTGCCTTCAGCCAAGATGGTGGCAGCCAGCGCCTTCAAACTGACAAACCTGGTCATTTTTTGAAGGGGGGGTGGGGGTATGCTGTACAGAACTCTATCTAGGCCTTTCTTCTCTAAAGCAGAAAAAAACTGGGAATTTAACTTTCCAGGGTTTTGTTCCATGCCCCGGGGACATCCCATATTTGGATGCCCCGCTGTGTAAACCGCCCCCCCCCCCCCCCCCAGTAAGCTGGTATTTACTCACCCCCCTCAGTCCAACGTCCGGGCAGGATCAGATAAGTACTTTTACTTTTAGCGTTCTAGACATGTGCTGTGTTTTTTCTCAATTTAATGAGTTCACAGAAATGTTAGGGTCACGTGCGCTGGGGACCTCGCAGAGAGAGCGAGAGCAGGAGAAACTTAGCCATTATGGTTGAGGTTTCATTCAAGAAGAGGGGCCCATCCATTGACTGAATAGCCCTGCAAGCAGCCTTCTAATCTACCAACACTAGGGGGTGTGGCTAGCATTCCCAGCCTCCTGGGTGTATCTAAAGGATCTGCCTACAACCTGCCTCTATGAGATTAGATACATATTCTATAAAGTGATATAACTCCCTCAATATGCATGTTATATTGTAACTAAGAAATTTATGATCCCCATTAATGTCTTAGTTAAATGAACCTAAATGCCAAATACATATCATACAGAGTCTGATACTATGTGGATTATCAGTCTTTGGTAAATATATGTATGCCATGTTTGATATCAAATGAAAGGCCTTATAATCCTGAATAAGACTCTCTCATTAATACAGTCATAACTGTCATATTTCAGGAGTTACACCGTTCTCCAAAAATAACAATCCAATGCCCGTGCCTAATGTGTATATTCCAAGTATGCCTCACACCCTGCTTCGTTAATGATTAATCACTTCTGGGTTATAGCCACTAGATGGCGCTTTTCTAGCAGAGATGGCAAAAAAAGAAGCCCCTCCCGGTCCACAAATACCCTAGACCTCCCACACATTCCCCAGTATAGTCTCTGCTAGAAGGCGACGACGGTCAAGATGATGGCTCCTCTCCTGTCAGGTAGGCCGGGTGCACACCCGGCCCCAATTATTTTTTCTATTTCCACCTGGACTCTTTTTGTTAATTCCCCTACGCCTCCAAGCTATGGCTGCAGGGTCTGGGTGAGGGTAGGTGACACCTTTTAGAGGTGTTTTTGGCTAAGTAGCCATGCTCCACCGCAAGGCCCTCATCAAAGGGTAGGCGGTCGTCAGGTTATGGTGCTCCTGACATGGGATGCCCTGTCCGTTCTGAAGCCCTCGCTACATATCCAATTGTAGCTATCAGTATCCCCCCATTTACTCCCCATTCCCGGTTAGTAAGGGGGGTGGGTCTGTCCCTCCGTTTTTGTTCTACCTAGTGTGTGGTCTGTGTGCTTGGTGCAGTAATGTCTCTTCTATTGTTTATGCGCTGGCTATGCCAGCGTGCATGTATGTGTGTGTGTGTGTGTTTTTTGTACTAGGCGCGGCCCGCACGCTCGCTCTCCGGCAGCGGCGGCGGGCCGGTTTCACAGTGAGTGGGCGGCTTTTGTCAGGCGCGGCCCGCACGCTCGCTCTTCGGCGGCGGGCCGGTTGCACGGTATGTGGCCGGTCTCTTTCATGGGCGCGGCCCGCACGCTCGCTCTCCGGCGGCGGCGGGCCGGTTGTAATGGCAGTGCCCGGCTCCGCAGCCTTTGCCGGGGAGCGCGGCTCGCTTCTCCTCAGTCAGGGTAGGGGCGGGGCCTGGCGTTCTTCGCGCCTGTGACGGCCCACCCTTCCCTGTGGCGCGTCGGCCGGCTCTCAGCCCTATTGGCTGGGAGCGCGGTGGCGTAGGTTTCCCGCGTAGTGGGGGGGCGGGGCGCGATCCGCTTTGGCCCGCCTCCCTCCCTCCTCCTTCCTTCCCTCGGGTCTGCGCCGCCATCTTTCTCCGGTTTTGTGAGTGTCCCTCGGCATTTTAGTGTTAAGATGATATATATAATTTTCTGTGTATGCTTGGCTCCCCTGGGGGCCTTTAGATATTGCCTGGTATACTTACCTATTCATATATTTATATACATGTCTGTGTATGCTTATATATATATCTATATATAGATATAGAATGTCTCTTTTGCCTTATGTATTTGTTGTATGCATTATGGAGACGACGTATGCATGTTGTGTTAAAGGGGTCCCCCCGTGGTGTCTTTCTGGTGGGACAACTGTGGCTATTAAGGTTCCTTGTCAAATTGTGGTACCCCTTTTAATTCTAAAAACCTCCCACCAACGGACTCTATGGGGCATCCCGGGTAGCTTATAGCGTAATTCCCATTGGTCAATGCGACTACCTAAAAAATCACCATATGGAGGCTTCCCAGGATAACCGCGCTCGGGATCCCTTTGGGGCAACCCCGGCAGTGTGTGATATGTGGGGTGTTACTTGTGGGCGTCATTGTGCAATTTTGTGTTACATGTGCACAGCAGGCGATTGTGCGGCAATCCGGGCCCCGTGCGGCCAGGTCGGCCCCGCTGACCTCATCACCTACACCCCCACGCCTGGTCTTGACCCCAAGTGACGTTGTCAATTGTGGGGAGTCGCATTCCGATGTCTGAGCCAGACTGGCCAACATTGAGAGAATGATTGCTAGCTCTGCGGCCAGGATGGCCCCAGCTATAAAACGGCACTTGGCGCCCGCTGCGCCGGCCCTTGACTATATGATTATAATCCTTTTGTTTGGTCAGTTTAGGGAGGGGGAATTGTTTCCTGACTCCGATGCCGGTACGGAGCGTGGGGATACCGTTGATACATCCCAGGCTCGTTACCCATAATTTTGTAGTGCTTGCCATTTCCCCTCCTGCGGAGGCCCCTGCGCATGGGGATACATTTTTTTGGTACCACCGAACCTCGTTTGGAGCTTCCGGATCAGAAGCACTTTAACTATCTGATTGTTAAGGAATGGGAATGGCCTAGCTGGCTCCCTGGTTTTCCTTAAGGGTGGGATAGGAAGTATCCCTTCCCTGTTGATGTGGTTAAGCGTTGGTCTACATCCCCAGAGGTCGACGCTGCCGTCCTGGGATTGTCCAATACGTTGGTCGTGCATTCCCCGGATTTCACTACCTTGAGGGGTAGTGAGGACCGACGTCTCGTCCGACTAGCTTCGCATACCTTTGCTGGTGGGTGCGGCCTTGCGCCCGGTGTGTGCTTCAGCTCTTACGGCTGCGGTTACTAGAGCCTTTTAGGGGCCTTCTGGATGGTTCCCAATCTATTCCTTGCAGCGAGGAGTTTAGACCTTTGTCTCATTGTGATATGTTCATTGCCTTTGTCTTATCAGCCTTGGATGATACTATCCGTCTGTGTAACAGGGCCTCGGCATTGCAGGTTGCTATACGCCGATTGATCTGGTTGCGCCAGTAGGCGTCCGATAACGCTGCCAAGAAGGCGCTCACAGGGCATTCCTTCGCGGGTCTGCAACTGTTTGGTGATCGACTAGATTCTGTTATCAAGGGAGGCAAGTTACCTCTACGCAAGTGGCAGGACCGGCCCCTTCGTGGTTCAGGCTCTTTCAACCACTCCTTTCGTGGCTCTTGGACGGGCAGGGGAACATCCTTCATTGCATTCAGAAGTGGTACCTGGGGTAGGGGCAGAGGTCTTGCCCGACCTGGGTTTTCCTGGGGTGCTAACCCCAAATCCGCTGCCGAGCCGCTCAGCATTGAGGGGGCGCTCTCACCCTTGCGGGTGGGGGGACGGCTGCCGCTCTTCGCTTTGGTCTGGACTCAAGAGGTCACAGACACTTGGATCCTGGAGGTGGTCTCCTCCAGGTACAAGCTGGAGTTTTCCGGCTTCTTCCCAGATTCCTCAGGTCACGGGTTCCTTGGACCCATGGGCGGCACAGGGGCTGTTTTCTGGCGGTGCAAAGCCTTTGGCATATGGGGGTCGTTTGTCCAGTTCTCCCCATAGAGAGAGGTCTATGTTACTTTTCCAACCTCTTTACTGTGCCCAGGAAGGATGGCTCCGTAAGATCCATTTTGGACTTAAAGATTCTCAACCGGTTCTTCTGAACCAGACATTTTCGCATGGATTCCATGCGCTCTGCTGTCAATTTCCTATGCCCAGGGGACTTTTTGACCTTGATGGGCATTAGGGATGCTTACCTTCATGTGCCGGTTTTTCCCGGGACACCAATGGTTCCTCAGGTTTGCGGTAGGCGATCAGCACTACCAGTTTGTGGCTCTTCTCTTCGGGTTGGCCTCGGCACCCAGGGTGTTCGCCAAGGTGTTGGCGGGCGTGCTGGCCCGTCTTAGAGTCCAGGGCATTCGCATTTTGCCTTATATGGATGACCTTCTCATTACGTCGTCTTCTCTCCTCCAGGCGGAACTGGACATCCGGAAGGTGGTGACGACGCTGGAGAGGTTCGGGTGGGTAATCATTTGCCCCAAGTCCTCACTCTCTCTGTCAAGGGTGGCTCTCATTCCTGGGCATGACTCTGCATACTATTCAGCTCAGGGTTTTCTTACACCAGCCGAAGGCGGATGTTCTTCATGCACTAATTTGTTTTCTTATGTCCAACCCTCGTCCGTCCTTCAGACAAGGGATGAGGCTGGTGGGATTGAAGGTGGCTTGCTTGAGGCAGTGCCCTTTGCCCAGTTTCACATGAGACCTCTTCAACTCCCTCTATTATCGTCCTGAGACAAATGTCCTCTGTCCCTGGATCGGACCTGCGTTCTGGAGAGACCTTTAGGTCCAGGGGCTGTGGGGTCCTCAGGAGGCTTACGCTTTCATCAACTTTCTGTAGCTGAAGGCGGTTTGGTTGGTGCTGTCGCACGTGGCACATCACCTCCAGGTACCGGTTCTGGTTCGCCCCGGTTATCGGACCGCGTTTGCTTACATCAATCGCCAAGGAGGGGCTCGCAGCAAGAGTGCCCTCCGGGAGGTGTCTCTGATTCTTGCATGGGCCGAGAGCATTGTGCCAGGCATCTCGGCAGTGTACATTACAGGGGTGGAGAACCTGGCAGCGGACTCCCTAAGCAGGGGGTCCTCTCGCCGGGGGGAATGGTCCCTCAGCAACAAGGTAATTCTATTCCCCTGTCGCAGGTGGGGGATGCTGGAGGTGGATCTGTTTGCCTCTCGGCACAATCATAGGTTCCCTGCATTTGTTTCTGTCCCAGGACCCTCTGGCTCTGGCGGTGGTTGCCATGTCTCTGTTCTGGCGGGAACTCGGTTTCCTGTATCTGTTTCCTCACTTTCCCATGGTGGGCAAGGTGATACGCAAGCTGGTTCACGTGGGTGTGCCAGTAATTCTGATGGCCTCGAGGTGGCCAAGACAGGTGTGGTTCGCAGACGTCGTGTGGTTGGCAGTCTTTCAGTACAGACTGCCTCTGGTTTCGGATCTGATCACGCTAGGTCAGCTTGTTACTCCAATTTACAAATGCTGGCTTGACAGTGTGGCTGCTGCAGTCTCCATTCTACTAGAAATGGGTTGGTCCAAAACTGTTGTCCAAACGCTTGTCAGGACTAGGAAGTAATCTTCCTCTGATATCTACTACAGGACCTTGCGGACTTACTTTGATTGGTGCGAGGATAGAGTCTTTCCTTGTCGGGTGTTTTTCCATCCATCGAACTCTGGAGTTCCTTCAGCATGGACTGGACATGGGTTTTCAACTTAGCACTCGGAAGGGGCATGTTTCCGCTCTTGCGGTTTTCTTCAGAGGTCTTTCGCTCTTCATCCTTTGGTTAAGATTTTTTTCCAGGGGGTCACTCTTGTGCGCCTTCCTCGCAAACCCTGGTCACCTGTTTGGGGTTTAAATTTGGTGTTGTCTGACCTTCAGGGTCCTCCTTTTAAACCTGGGCAGGTTTCTGCTTTTTCCATTTTCACCTTAAAAATTGCCGTTTTGGTGGCTATCGCCTCTGTTCGACGTGTTTCTGAGTTGGCGGCTCTGTTCATTCAGGGCCCCCTTTGAGAGACATCTAGACAAGGTGGTTTTCCGCTTTAGACCGGACTTTCTGCCAAGGGTTGTCTCTGCCTTTCAACTCAGTTAGGACTTTGTGCTTCCTTCCTTGTGTCCTAAGCCTAGCAACGACAAGGGGAGGGCCTTGCGCTCTCTGGATGTTGTTAGATGTGTAAGGTTCTATCTGGTGGCTGCTTCACCATTCCGGAAGGCGGACGCCTTTTGTTGTGGTGCCCTCCGGGCCCAGGAAGGTTTTTGGCGTCCGTCAAGTCTATCTTTAGTAATTGGATTCGTTAGGCCGGTTTTAGGGCCTATGCTGCCAAGGGGAGGGATCCCCCTTTTCAGATCACTGCTCATTCTACTCGTGCTGTACTTGGTCTTCTGTTCATACTTTTGCCAAGTTTTATGAGGTTGATGTGCGGGCCTCAGCGGATGCTGTTTTTTTGGCCGCAAAGTTCTGCAAGCTGCAGTGATTTAATTTGGGCATTTTTGCCTGTTGGGATCCCCACCCATTTTTGGATACTGCTACTGGATGTCCCAGAAGTGATTAATCATTAACGAAGCAGGGTGTGAGGCATACTTAGAATAATACCATTTTGTGATTACTCACCTGTAAAATGGATATTATAAGTATGCCTCACACCCTGCTTCGACCCGCCCTGAGTTGTATCTTGGATCCTCTTTATGGTGAAATGTTTTCCTTGTTCATGTTGTTATTTTTTATTATTGGCTCTTCCTGGTTCCCTTACTGCTTTCATATACTGGGGAATGTGTGGGAGGTCTAGGGTATTTGTGGACCGGGAGGGGCTTCTTTTTTTGCCATCTTTGCTAGAAAAGCGCCATCTAGTGGCTATAACCCAGAAGTGATTAATCATTAACGAAGCAGGGTGTGAGGCATACTTATAATATCCATTTTACAGGTGAGTAATCACAAAATGGTATTTTGTGTGTCTGAGTCAGAGGCCAACATAATGAGAAATTCAAGAAATCCTTTTCAAGGGAAAATGAGCTGCAGCCCAGAAAACGCCTCAGCTATTGAGGTAGCTTTTTGGCATATAGGTGTGAATATAGTCTATTGTCATGGTCTGTTTACTATAAACATGGCAGGATTTCAGGCTCACACCCTATTTGAGTGTTACTTAAAAATTCAGGTGCATAATTTGGGGATATCTATAGTCATATAAAGTATAATAAAATATACCTATAATTATTAGTACACTTAATTTCCCCTTTTAACAATGTTCATTCATCCGCGGACCCGGAAGAAAGTTGCCTCAGTCGGCAGTTCAGTTCTTTTCTAGGAGTCTATTTTGGCACCTCTTGCTCCATTTTGTGTTTAATATTCACAGGTGCTGTGTTCCCATCCCAATCATAATGAATCTATTTCCCTGTATGGAAAGAGAGTGATGAGAAGGGGAATGTGAAAAGGAGAGAGATAAGAAGGGCAATGTGAAAAGGAGAAAGATAAGAAGGGGAATGTGAAAAGGAGAGAGCTACGGAGGGGAATGTGAAAAGGAGAGAGATAAGAAGGCGAATGTGAAAAGGAGAGAGATAAGAAGGCGAATGTGAAAAGGAGAGAGAAATAAGAAGGGGAATGTCGGAAAGGAGAGAGATAAGAAGGGCAATGTGAAAAGGAGAAAGATAAGAAGGGCAATGTGAAAAGGAGAGCGATAAGAAGGGCAATGTGAAAAGGAGAGAGATAGGAAGGGCAATGTGAAAAGGAGAGAGATAAGAAGGGCAAGGTGAAAAGGAGAGAGATAAGAAGGGCAATGTGAAAAGGAGAGAGAGATAAGAAGGGGAATGTCGAAAAGGAGAGGGAGATAAGGAGAATGTCGAAAAGGAGAGAGAGATACGAAGGGGAATGTCGAAATGGAGAGAGATAAGAAGGGGAATGTCGGAAAAGAGAGAGATAAGGGCAATGTGAAAAGGAGAGAGATAAGAAGGGGAATGTCGAAAAGGAGAGGGAGATAAGAAGGGCAATGTGAAAAGGAGAGGGAGATGGGGAGAATGTCGAAAAAGAGAGAGAGATACGAAGGAGAATGTCAAAAAGGAGACAGAGATACGAAGGGGAATGTCAAAAAGGAGAGAGATACGAAGGGGGATGTCGAAAAGGATAGAGAGATACGAAGGGGAATGTCGAAAAGGATAGAGAGATACGAAGGGGAATGTCGAAAAGGAGAGAGAGATACGAAGGGGAATGTCGAAAAGGAGAGAGAGATACGAAGGGGAATGTCGAAAAGGAGAGAGAGAAAGGAAGGGGAATGTCGAAAAGGAGAGAGAGAAAGGAAGGGGAATGTCAAAAAGGAGAGAGAGAGATAAGAAGGGAAATGTCGAAAAGGAGAGCGATAAGACAGGGAATGTCGAAAAGAGAGGGAGGTACTGTAAAGAAGGTGAAAAGAGAGCAATAGAAATAGGACAACATTGATTGAGAGAAAATGTGGAAAAGAAATGTCGACTAAGCTAGAGGAGAGTCCTCCTAATTAATCTGAATAGTTCCCCCCCCCCCCCCTCGAAGGGAGGTTGGGATGGCACCCTGTACACCCGTACAGCTTGCACACCCCAAAGGCCAGCCACGATGAGAGCAGGTGTCAGGTAAGTGATGTTAGCATCCTTTTAATGCTTCTTTGCCTTTTGGTCGGATGTTGAATGTTAGTATTTCTGTCTTTTCCCACCTTTATTTGCTGGTACTGCTTTGGGACATCCACAGAGTATCTAAATAGAAGTGTCTCTCCCTGCAGGATCTAAAACAGACCTGGGCATTGTACGGCCCGTGGGCTGTATACAGCCCTTTGTTTGGCTCTGACTGGCCCGGGCTGAGCTGGCTGGTGGAGTCCCTCTGCTTGTGCTTCATGCAAGACGCGCGCCCGTCCCTCTTCGCAGCGGATCGCCGACCTGCTGCGAAGAGGGACAGACGGGCGCCCGACCGGGAAGAAGAGCCCAACCGGGGGAGGAGAAGGAGGTAGGCTCCGGCTCCATCTTGCCTGGGTGGAGGGGTGGGACTCATAAGTGCCCTGACTGGAAGCCATCCTCGGGTTGCTGCCAAGCTTAAAGTGGACCAAAACCCAGGATTTTGACTATCCTGGGTTTTGGTCCACTTCCGCTATGTGAAACCCCCCCAGATCACCTGGTTCACATCGCCTCACGACGGTCCTACAGTGCATGCACAGCCAGTCATCCAATCAGCGCACTCGGAGCCACTACTGGGATATGCACATCTCAGCGGCTCCGAGCGCGCTGGCAGCCACATCTCGCGCTTTCCTCTAACAGGCTGCACATAATGTGCTTAGCTAGAGATACGGCCCGTGCATGCGCCATTGGACTGGGAGTAAGTGTAGCAGGCTTCCTGGGGGGGGGGGGGGGGGGGGGTTCACACTGTGGGTCATCCCAATTATCGATTCTTCCTTGGGGAGGGAATGGATCGGCCCGGGAATGCCGATCCAGCAGGGTTTTGGTCCACTTCAAGGGGAAGGAGAGGAAGGGAAGTGGGGCTGCATTTGCTCTGCCCAGTGTGGTGGAAAAGTGAGCTGCTGACATCTGTGGGGCGATATCCACCGTTTTTCATTTTGTTTACCATTGTTTTGGGAAATTTTATTTAATAAATTACTGTGTTTTGCACCCTATAAGACGCACTTATTTTTCCCTAAAAGTGGGGGGAAAATGTCCGTGCGCCTTATCGGCCAAATGTAAAAAAAAAAAAAAAAAAAAAAATCACCCGGTACCAGCGCTTCCGCGTAGCCTGTCACTCTGCAAGAGGCTAGATAAAGATAGGGGAGCAGCGGGCTCTGTCCCTGCCACGCCGCTGCGATCGCTGTCTTTTCAGGCAGCAATAGCAGCGGTGGGGCCAGAGACAGCGCACGCTGCTCCTCCATCTGCTGCTTCTTCCGCCTGGGGCACTCGCGAGCACCCAGGTCCGTGCAGCAGGTGGCCGTGGCCTGCCTATATGGAGAATAGGAGGGGGGAAAAGCCACATTGCCTATATGGGGAATGGGAGGGGGATGCCACACTGACTATATGGGTAATGGGAGGGGGAATGCCACACTGCCTATATGGAGAATAGGAGGGGGGAAAAGCCACATTGCCTATAATGGAGAATGGGAGGGGGAATGCCACACTGCCTATATAGAGAATAGGAGGGGGGAAAAGCCACATTGCCTATATGGGGAATGGGAGGGGTATGCCACACTGTCTATATGGGGAATGGGAGGGGGGAATGCCACACTGCCTATATGGGGAATGGGATGGGGGCATGCTACACTGTCTATGGAATGGGGGCATCCCCAGGCGTCAGGGTCAGCACCGCCGGTCGCTTCCCCTCCCCCTCCCAGCTTGATACGTACCCTGTGTGACGTTGTCATGGGTGGGGAGCTGCAATCTGAGGTGTGGGCCAGATTGGCCAACCTTGAAAAATTATTCTCCAGCGCGGTCGCCCGAAAGGCCCCGGCTAAGAGAAAGCATTTGTCACCGGCCTCGCCGGTGGTTGACTTTGATGATGTGGATAATCTGGATTAGTCCGATTACTCCCCACTGGAGGAAGGGGAGGTATATGAGGAATCAAATAATTCAGACGATCAGCAGTTTGTTGGCGCTGATACCGAGCGGGACTTGGGGAGATCCTCGGATACTCCTAACGTTCTGGCTCAGATGTTTGAGGTTTTGGCTATTTCTCCTCCTGAGGCAGTTCCACAGCAAAAGGGGGGGGTTTTCGGGGAATCCACGCTTGGAGTTTCCTAATCAAAAGCATTTTGATGGAATTATTGCTAAGGAATGGGAGAGGCCTGCTCGGCTCCCAGGTATTCCTCAGGGTTGGGACAAAAAATATCCCTTCCCTTTGGATACGGTTAAGCGTTGGGCGTCCCCTCCCGAGGTGGATGCCCCGATTCTGGGGTTGTCCAACACCGCTGTTTTAAATAACCCTGATTGTTCCACTCTTAAAGATGGTGAGGATAAATGCATTGACCAGATGGCTTGCCATGGTTTTGCCAGTGTTGGGTCAGCCATGCGGCCCGTTTGTGCTTCGACGCTGATGGTGGTGGCTACCAGGTCGGTGGTCAGGGAACTGTTGACTTCTTCCGGGCTTGATCCGGGTAGTGACGAGTTCCTTGGCCTTAAAAGGTGTGAATTGTTTTTGTCATTTGTATTAGCCGCCTTGGATGACACTCTGATGATGTGTGGCAGGACGTTGGCTCTGCTGGTGACTATTCGGTGTTCGTTTTGGTTACGCCAGTGGGCGGCTGATTTTGTGTCAAAAAAGTCGCTGACGGCTCTTCCCTTTGTGGGATTACGGCTCTTTGGAGAGAAATTGGATTCCGTCGCCAAAGGCGGTAAGTTAACTCAACGCAAGAAACAACGCCGTCCCTTTCGGGGGGCGGTTTCCTTTGCTCCTTCCTTTCGTGGGGCCAGAGCTGGCAGAGGATTTGCCTTCCCCTCATCTAGAGGAGATTCCGGGAACAGGGGCAGAGGACGTGCACATCCAGGATACAGTTGGGGCTCTAAGCCCAAACCCGCTGCTAAGCCAGCTCAGCAATGAGGGGGCGCCCTCACCCAGGTGGGTGGGGGGACCGCTGCAACACTTCTCCCAGGTCTGGGATCAGGAGGTCTTGGACAGATGGATCCGGGAAGTGGTGACTTCCGGCTACAAGCTGGAGTTCGAGCTCTGGCCCCCTCCCAGGTTCTTCAGGTCTCGGGTGCCTTCGGACTCTCTGGCCGCGCAGGGGCTCCAGGTGGCAGTAGAGAGTCTTCTGGATATGGCTGTCATTTGCCCAGTGCCCCCCTCAGACCAGGGACGGGGCTTTTATTCCAATCTGTTCACGGTACCCAAGAAGGACAGCTCGGTTCGACCCATCCTGGATCTGAAGATACTCAACAGGTTCGTCCGTCCGCGGAAATTCCGCATGGAAACGCTGCGTTCAGCTATCCACTCTCTTCGTCAGGGGGATTTTCTCACGTCCATAGACATCAAGGACGCTTACCTGCATGTTCCGATTTTTCCAGCGCACCAGAGGTTCCTCAGGTTCGTGGTGGAGGATCGGCATTTTCAGTTTGTGGCTCTTCCTTTCAGTCTTACCTCGGTGCTGGCTGGGGTGATGACTCTACTCAGAGCCCAGGGTATACGCATTGTGCCTTATCTGGACAATCTTCTCATTATGGCGTCTTCCTTCAGCCAAGCAGAGTTGGACACCAGGACGGTGGTATCCACTCTGGAGAGATTCGGTTGGGTGATCAACTACCCCAAGTCCTCCCTTTCTCCGTCCAGGGTAGTGACCTTTCTGGGAATGTCTCTGGATACTTCCCAGGCCAGGGTGTTTCTTCCTCAGTCCAAGGTTCTTTTGATTCAGGAGTTGGTTCGGCTTCTCTTGTCCATCCCTCGTCCGGCCATCCGGCTAGGGATGAGACTGGTGGGATTGATGGTGGCCTCATTCGAGGCAGTTCCCTTTGCTCAGTTTCACACAAGGATGCTCCAGCTCCATCTGTTGGCGGTTTGGGACAGGTCTCCACTGTCGTTGGATCAGTCCTTCCTGATGACCCCCCCGGGTTCGGCGCTCCCTTCACTGGTGGCTGAATTCAGTCAATCTGTTTAAGGGCAGATCCTTTCTGGCCCCTTGTTGGGAGACGGTCACCATGGATGCCAGTCTATCAGGATGTGGGGGTTTCTGGAAGGATCTTCAGTTTCAGGGTCTGTGGGGGCCTCAGGAGGCTCACAAGCCCATCAATGTCCTGGAATTGAGAGCCATCAGGTTGGTTCTGTTTCGCTTGACTCATCAGTTGCAGAGCTTGCCAGTTCAGGTTCGGTCGGACAATCGGACGGCAGTTGCATACATCAATCACCAGGGAGGGACTCGCAGCAGGAGTGCCCTCAGGGAAGTGTCTTTGATTCTGGACTGGGCAGAGAGCCACGTCCCGTGCATCTTGGCAGTTTACATTCCGGGAGTGGAGAACACGGAGGCGGACTCTCTGAGCAGGTCCTCATCTCGCCAGGGGGAGTGGTCTCTCAGTCCCAAGGTGTTTCGCTTGATTTGTCTCAGGTGGGGTTTCCGGTGGTGGACCTCTTTGCCTCTCGTCACAATCACAAACTTCCGGTATTTGTGTCTCTCTCGAAGGATCCACTGGCTCTAGCAGTGAATGCCATGTCCCTGAACTGGAGGGATCTGGGGTTTCTGTACCTGTTCCCTCCGTTTCCCATGGTGGCCAGAGTGGTGGCAGCTTGCCCTGGAGGGCGCGTCAGCAATTCTGGTGGCCCCAAGGTGGCCAAGACAGGTTTGGTTCGCAGACGTGGTAAGATTGGCAGAGGATCAGTTTGTTCTGCCCCTGCTGCCGGATCTGCTCACCCAGGGTCAACTACGTTATCCCAATTTACCATCGCTGGTTTTGACGGCGTGGCTGCTGAAACCTCCATCTTGAAGGAGGAAGGTCTTTTCGATGCGGCGATTTGAACTCTTATTAGTGCTAGGAAGCGGTCTTCCTCTACCGTTTACTATAGGACTTGGAGGTCTTATATTGATTGGTGTGAGGTCAGGGCTTTCCCTTGTAGGGAATTTTCTATTTCCAGAATCCTGGAGTGGTCTGGATCTGGGGCTCCAGCTTAGTACTCTGAAGGGGCAGGTTTCTGCCCTGGTGGTGTTCTTTCAAAAGTCCTTTGCGCTTCATCCTTTGGTCAAGACTGTTTTCCAGGGGGTTACGCATGTTCGGCCTCCTAGGAAGCCTTTGGTTTCAGTTTGGGATTTGAACTTGGTTCTTTCTGCTCTTCAGGATTCTCCTTTTGAGCCTTTGCATGATATTGTCTTCCCTTACGCAGAAGGTGGCTTTTTTGGTAGCTATCAATTCCGTTCGGTGTGTCTCTGAGTTGGCGGCTTTGTCTATTCAAGCTCCGTACTTTGAGAGGCATCAGGACAAGGTGGTTTTTCGCTTTAGGCCGGATTTCCTACCTAAGGTGGGTTCTGCTTTTCACCTAAATCGGGACATTGTTCTGCCCTCTCTGTGTCCTAATCCCAGCAACGAGAAGGAGAGGGCTCTGCATTCTTTGGATGTGGTTCGCGTTGTGAAGGACTATTTGGTGGTAACGTCTTCCTTTCGTAAGACTGATGCCTTTATTCTTGGTGTGCCACACACCCCGCTTCACTTCTAAATATTCTTCACTTAATGGGTTAACTCGCCGCCAGGTGACATAGTGCAGAGAGGAAGTCTTGTAACGAGCCCCCTTCCGGCCTATATATACCTGGTACCTCCCTTCAATCACCAGTATTTTTCTCTCTGCTTGACGACAAGTCAGAAGATGGAAGTCTCCTGCTTACAGGTAGGCCGGGTTTTTACCCCGGCACCCCCCTTTTGGTCTATTTCTGCCCGGTTTGAGTGTTTATACCTTGATGGTGGAATGGAAGCCTCCCAGCCTAGGCTGCTCACTGGGCAAATGGTAGATGGCACTTTAAGTGCCTAGGAGCTTATCTCCTACCGCTCGACCTCATGCGTGGGGCAATGCGGCTATCTGGCATGGTGATCCGGAAATGGGATGCCCCTGTCCCGAGGGTCCCCGTAGCCCCTTTCTCTCCTGTTACGGTCCCTTCTCCCTTCACTATGGGGGGCGGGGGGGGTTTGAGGGTGTGCATTTAGTATGTGTGTTTTCACTAGTATAACTTTATTTCAACATGTGTGTGTTCATGTTATGCATTAAGTTTCTTTCAGCATGTGTGCACTTTTTTGTTTCACTTGGTTTAGGTCTGCTTGAATGACAGACCGCGCTGGGTAGGTGGCTGGCCGCTTTAACTAAGCAGACTGTTGCTTAGTGGCCCCCTCCCGCCTCCCCCCTTCCCCCCTTCCCCGCTGGCACTGTATGTAGTTTACTCTTTGCATAGGCTGCGCTATGCGGTCTTTGTCCTCCCTCCCCCCTCCGCTGCCTGGGCGCACGTGTAGTGGCCCGTCTGGTGTAATCCCCAGCTGAAATGGCTGCACTGATCAGCGTAGGGGGCGGGTCCCGGTGACGCGGCAACGGGGGCGTGGCGGCGGCGTCATGCGGCGGCCCCAGTTTCACTTTCCTTCAAAGGGGGAAGTCACGTGGGCGCTCGGCCGCACTTGGTCTCCGGTGCTGTGGCTGCTGGCTGCTGTTTTCGCTCTCCGGCTGCTGCTCTCGCTTGGCCAGGTAAGCGGCCCCACCTGGGTGAGGCCGTTAAGTGGGAATTTCATATCCTCTTGTATTGGATATGGTGGGGAGTTATTTTTTATTAGGGGGCATGGTTTTGCTCATTTTTTAGGCACTTTGGTGCCATGCATTTATGTTTGTTGCACACATGTGAGGATCTGATTGTGATTTCTCTTGCCTTACAGATCCCGGGATCCCTGTTTATGGTGGCCCTCCGGCTCTATGTTGCCTGGCTATTAATTGGGTTATATTATTAAAGTGGACCAACACCCACGGGTGATCGGTCCGGGAATCTATAAGATTCCCGGGCCGATCACCCCCCACCCCGCGGGACATCCGAGATCGGGATGTCCCGCGGGGTGAAACCCCCCCAAACACCCCAAACTCCTTACCTTATCTTCGGCGGCGGCCGGCCGCCGCCGCCTCCCTCGCGCTCCTGTAGGTGTGCTCGCGCCCGCGCCGGCCGTCTGCGAACGGCCGGCGGGGGCGCGCGCGCGCCGAAAGTGACGCGAGGGAGGCGGCGGCGGCGGCTGCCGCTTAGACGTTCCTGATCCTCGCTTGTACGTCGGCGCTGGGAGCGGGGAGAGGTGAGTTTTTCGGGGGGTTAGGGGGGGTTTCACACAGCGGGGCACCCCGATCGGGGGTGCCCCACCGAAGTGGACCAAGACCCAGGATAGTCAAAATCCTGGGTGTTGGTCCACTTTAATGCTTGTATATATAATCTATATAATATATATATATATATATATATATATATATATATATATATATATATATATATATAGTTTATTAAAGGGGACCTTAACATCCCTTGTGCAATGCAGACTATTGCGCGCCAGTCCGTTGCTTCGGCTGCGGGCCCATCGCATCCTTCATCATCTCCTACCTCTCCCTCCCTGTTCCGGACCCCGCATGGCCCTGGCAAAAGTGGGGATTCGCATTCCGAGGTGGCGGCACAGCCCAGCCCCTGGAAAGTAGTGCCCGTTAAAGCAGCGTTAAAGGCTGCTGCAAAACGGAGGCACCTGACTCCGGTACCTTCGGCTCCACAGAACGAGTTATGTGAGCCTGTGGAATGGTCCGATGGGTCCTCGGACGAGGATGAATTCCCGTTGGAGTCAGATGAGCCTACAGATCAGCTTGAGGCTGATGTGATTGGCGATTGGTCGGAGGGGGTTGTCTTTGACACCCCCTCTATTCTGGCTCAAATGTTAAAAATTTTGAATTTAGATCCACCTGAGGCTGCCACCCTGCCAAAGGGTCAGTTGTTTAAGGAGCCTCAGCCGCGTTGGGTTTTTCCCAGACAACACCACTTTGAGAGGGTGGTTCTTAAGGAATGGGAACATCCCACGCGGTTATCTGGAATCCCTTCCAGTTGGGAAAAGCATTATCCTTTTCCGCCAGAGTTGGTAAAGCTTTGGTCTGTTCCTCCTGTCGTCGATACCCCTGTGCTAGGGCTCTCCAGCACGGCTATGGTACAGTCTGCTGAGACCACTGTCCCTAAGGATGGGGAGGATCGTCGGATTGACCAATACGCGCGCCATGGCTTTGTTTACTCCGGGTCAGCGTTGCGCCCGGTGTGTGCTTCAGCCCTTCTGCTATTGGCGATTAAGTCTTTAATTCAGGGGCTTTATGAGGATCTCAATCCCGCTTGTAAACAGTTTACTGCGCTTAAGCAGTGTGAGTCTTTCACGTCCTATGTCCTATCCGCTCAGGACGATGCACTGGCTATGAGTAGCAAGGCAGCGGCTATGCTGGTGGCTATTCGCAGGTCAGTATGGCTGCGTCAGTGGTCAGCGGACGCGGCTTCTAAAAGGGTGCTCACAGCTCTCCCCTTTTTGGGGTTGCGTCTGTTTGGGGAGAAAATTGATTCAGTCGCAAAGGGTGGTAAGATGCCACAACGCAAGAGGCCTCGTGTTCCCTTTAGGGGGGCAGGTTCCGGTAGGCCTTCCTTTCGAGGATTCAGAGCGGGCAGGGGTGCTTCCTTTCCCGCTACCAGAGGTGCAGGTTGGACTCGGGGGAGGGGCCGTAGCCGGTCCGCTCAGTCCTGGGGCACCAAGCCCAAACCTGCTGATAAGCCCACTCAACAATGAGGGGCTGCCCTCACCCGTGCGGGTGGGGGGACTATTGCGACACTTCTCCCAGGTTGGGAACCAAGTGGTTCCAGGCAGATGGATCCAGGAGGTAGTGTCGGCCGGTTGCGACCCGGAATTCGGGTCTCACCCTCCTTCATGGTTCGTTCGGCCTTGGGTGCCCATCGATCCTTTGGCCACGCAGGGGCTCCTGGCGTCGGTAAGGAATCTGTTAGAGATGGCGGTCATCCGGCCGGTGCCGCGCTTAGAGATGGGCCTCGTTTTCTACTCCAATCTTTTCGCAGTCCCCGAGAGAGATGGGTCGGTTCGTCCCGGCCTGGACCCTCATCAACACAGTGTGTTTCTTCCTTTTGCCCAAGTTCACACGAGAACGCTTCAGCTTTTTCTGTTAGCGTCTTGGGACCAGCAGCCTCGGTCGCTGGATCAGTCCTTCCAGTTGTCCTCCCGGGTCCGGCAGTCCCTCCTGTGGTGGTTGGTCTCGACCAATCTGGTGTAGGGCAGGTTTTTCCTGACCCTTCTTTGGAAAATTGTCACCACGGACGCCAGTCTGTCGGGTTGGGGCGGATTCTGGAAGGAGCTGCAGTTTCAGGGGCAGTGGGGACCTCAAAGGCCCCACTTACCCATCAGTGCTCTAAAACTGAGTACCATCCGTCAGGTGCTTGCTCTCCTGACTCAGCTCGTTCTGGGCCTTCCGGTCCAGATGTGTTCAGACAATCAAACAGCGGTTGCTTACATCGGTCTTCAGGGAAGGATTTGCAGTCTGAGTGCTCTCAGAGCAGTGTCCCTGGTCCTGACCTGGGCGGTGTCCCATGTTCCTTGTCTCTCGGCGGTTTACATTCCAGAGGTGAAGAACCAGGTAGCGGACCGGTTGAGCAGGGGCTCTCCCCGTCTGGGAGAATAGGCTCTCCATCCTCAGGTGTTTCGCTCACTGTGTCTCAGGTGGGGGACCCCGGAGGTGGGCCTGTTTGCCTCTCGTCACAATCACAGGCTCCCGAACTTCGTGTCGCTCTCCCAGGTTCCTCTGGCTCTGGCAGTGGAAGCCATGTCCCTGAGCTGGGGAGTTCTGGGATTTCTATACCTGTTTCCTCCGATGCCCATGCTGGGCAGAGTACTTCAGAAGTTGGCTCTGGAAAAGGTGTCCGCCGTTCTCGTGGCCCCAAGGTGGCCAAGGCGAGTAAGGTTCGCAGACATCGTTCGGCTGGCAGTGGACCAGTTCGTTCTGCCTCTGCGGCCCGATCTGCTCACTCAGGGTCAATTGTGTTACCCCAATTTACCAGCGCTGGCTGCTGAAACCTCCATCCTGAAGGAGGAGGGTCTTTCTGATTCAGTCATTAAGACTCTGATCAGTGCCCGGAAAAGGTCTTCTTCCATCACCTACTATAGGACTTGGAAAGCCTATATCGCTTGGTGTGAGATAAGATCTTTTCCTTGTAGGGTCTTTTCGGTCTCCAGGATTCTGGAGTTTTTACAGTCAGGGCTGGACTCTGATCTCCCGCTAAGTACATTGAAAGGGCAGGTCTCTGCCTTATCTATCTTTTTTCAGAAGCGTGTTGCGCTTAAGTCTTTAGTTAAAACTTTTTTCCAGGGGGTTACGCATGTGTGGCCTCCCAGGAAACCATTACTCCCGGTTTGGGATTTGAATTTGGTTCTTTCTGCTCTTCAGGCTCCTCCTTTTGAGCCTTTGCAAGATATTGCTTTGTCTACCCTGACTCAGAAGATTGTCTTCTTGGTAGCGATCACTTCGGTCCGGCGTGTCTCGGAGTTGGCGGCCTTGTCTATCCAGGCGCCTTATTTTGAGAGGCATCAGGATAAAGTGATCTTTCGGTTCAAGCCAGACTTTCTTCCCAAGGTTGTTTCTGCTTTTCATTTGAACCAAGATATTGTTCTCCCCTCCTTGTGTCCTAATCCTAAGAATGACAAAGAGAGGGTTTTGCATTGTTTGGATGTAGTACGCTGTGTTAAGTACTACTTGATTATCACGTCTCCTTTTCGTAGGACGGATTCCTTTTTTGTTGTGCCCCATGGGCCTAAGAAGGGTTTGGCACCAGCCAAATCTGCCATTAGCAAGTGGATACGTCAGGCCGTTACTGCGGCCTATTCTGCTAAGGGAAGAGTTCCCCCTTTTTGTATCACTGCTCATTCTACTCGCGCCGTTGGGGCGTCTTGGGCTTTTCAGCACCAAGCTTCTGTTGAACAAGTTTGTAAGGCCGCCACTTGGTCTTCTGTTCATACTTTTTCTAAGTTTTACAAGGTTGATGTGCGAGCCTCAGCGGATGCTGTCATTTAAGTTATGCTTCACCTGGCCTTGAGATGCCCATCCCTTGTGGACACTGCTTTTGGATGTCCCATTAAGTGAAGAATATTTAGAAGTGAAGCGGGGTGTGTGGCACACCAAGAATAATACCATTTTGTGAGTACTCACCTGAAAAATGGATATTGTTGGTGTGCCACACACCCCGCTTCACTCCCACGCTTTTCGGTATTTCCGAAGCTTTTATATGGTGAAGCTTTTATTTATATCAAAATTGATTTTGAGGTTACCGGTGGAATACTGGTACCTTGTCTTTCTGCTTTTTTAATATACTGGTGATTGAAGGGAGGTACCAGGTATATATAGGCCGGAAGGGGGCTCGTTACAAGACTTCCTCTCTGCACTACGTCACCTGGCGGTGAGTTAACCCATTAAGTGAAGAATATTTAGAAGTGAAGCGGGGTGTGTGGCACACCAACAATATCCATTTTTCAGGTGAGTACTCACAAAATGGTATTTTTGTGGTGCCCTCTGGGCCTAGGAAGGGTTTGGCGCCCGCCAAGTCTTCCATTAGTAAATAGATTCGTCAGGCCATTGTTGGGGCCTATTCTGCTAAGGGGAGGAGTCCCCCTTTTCGTGTTACTGCTCATTTTACTCGTGCGGTTGGGGCGTCCTGGGCCTTCCAGCACCAGGCCTCTGTTGAGCAAGTTTGTAAGGCTGCTACTTGGTCTTCTGTTCACACTTTTTCTTTTCACAAGTTTTACAAGGTTGATGTTCGGGCCTCAGCGGATGCTGTTTTTGGCTGCAAAGTTCTGCAGGCTGCAGTGGTTTAAGTTGTGCTATATTGCCTTGTTTTGGATCCCTGCCCTTTATGGACACTGCTATTGGATGTCCCACAGGTTATGGATATCTTGAAGCGGGGTGTGTGACATACTTAGAATAATACAATTTTGTGAATACTCACCTGTAAAATGGGTATTATAAGTATGTCACACACCCCGCTTCACCCCGCCTTTTTTTTTTTTTTTGTATTCTGGATCCTTTATATTGTGAACTTTGCGTTGTTATGACTTATATTTGGCTCTTCCTGGTCCCTTTCCTTACTGCTATCTTTATACTGGGTAATGAGTGGGAGGTCCCAGGTATTTATGGACTTGGAGGGGCTTTCTTTTTCCTATCATCTCTGCAGATCGCCCTCTACAGGTCAGTATTACCCACAGGTTATGGATATCTTGAAGCGGGGTGTGTGACATACTTATAATACCCATTTTACAGGTGAGTATTCACAAAATGGTATTTTTTTCATTGTTTAATTATAACATATACTCGTACCAACTTGTCAAAACAATGCTAAATACAATTAATATTATGCAGAATTGAGTTCAGCCTTTTGGCCTGGCCCTCCACAATACTTTTTCTCATGTGGCCCCATGGAAAAAATAATTGCCCACCCCTGATCTATAAGAACATGAGTTTTATGAGGAGTACTTCCAACAATTTATTTTTCTTTTCTTTCTCAGGAACTAAAGAGATAGTCCTAATTGGCAATGGCTACTTACAGGCAGTTTATATTCAAGCAAAGAAAACTCACCTGGGCCTCAGCCTGGGATTTGATATGCCAAACTATAACGTGCGTTGGTTTTGCCTCAATGAATGCTGTGATGGCTTAGTCGACACACTGAGCGCGCTCGGCTCGCCAGACATCCTGTTTTTTCATTTCGGCAGTAACTGTCTTGGAAATGTGGACTTTACACCTTTGCCCGACGTGGTCATAGACGGGCTGATCGAAGCCACTAAGCTTTTCCCAAACGCAGAGATTATCTTGTCGGACATGTCCAACCCCCCCGCCGGGGGCCTGAGTAAGTTCTCCTCCTCGCTCCGCGAATTCGCAGAGATTCATCGCTGCGCTTTGCTCGCCCACGACGAACTCCAGTACATGATGGACCTGAGGTGCTCACAGTCGACGATGCAGATGAACTTCAACTACATCTCCATTCAGGAGATGAACGTGTTACTCGCAGGGGTTCAAGACGCTTTGATGAATGCTCTGATCAAGGTGGGGTTTTGAGTTTAATTACACGGAGTTACAAGCCAGTATGTGGAGAGACCCATGTTAGGCTTAATAAAGGGGGGCTAAAGAGACCAAAAAACCCTTACTTAGGTAAAGGAAAAGAGGTGCTTTCCTAAAACGGAAAGTATTTGCACAGTACCCAGTCCAAGGACAGATAGCATTACCCATCTATCCTTGCAGCAGACCTAGCTATGCAAATCATCTCTTTATGTCTCTGTGTCATCCAAGGCCCTTAGAAACGCTGAGGGTGCAATGCCAAGGATTAGCTTTACATTTACACTGCCAACTGGTGGACACTTTGTTTCGAGCTTTAGGCTCTCATCAGCACTAGGCTGGATGTTTCTGGCTGTATGGGGGAGTGAGACTTGGTGAGTACCAAAACAGAGTCGCAAGCCAGTATGTGGAGAGACCCATGTTAGGCTTAATATAGGGGGGCTAAAGAGACCAAAAACCCATCTACTTAGGTAAAGGAAGAGAGGAGCTTTCCTAGAACGGAAAGTATTTGCAAAGTACCCAATACAAGGACAGATAGCATTACCCATCTCTCCTTGCAGCAGGCGGAGCTATGCAAATCATCCCTTAAAATGAAAAGACATCTAGAAAATTAAGGTTTATTGCAATATATCTTTATTGAATTGTGTTGTTAAACAGACCAGTAGATGAAAAGGAAAAACACGAGAGAAAACAAAAGCGCACAACACATAGGGCAGCATGACGACACAGTATAATGCCTTGCATCCTACTAGGGCCACGGGCAGGGCCGGCATCGGCACCCGGCAAGGCCCGGGGGCCCCCACCCTCTGGGGGGGCCTAATGACAGGGCCGACGTTTGGGGTGTGTGACGGCGGCGGACTGGGAGGGCACTGCCACAGCTGGTGACCACATCTCCTCGAATGTCGGGGGTTCCACACAATAGGGAATCTCGAGTTAGATTCCAGGGGAGGAAGTGCCGGGTTTTGTTCTGCTTTTAAGTTGCCCACCCCAGCTGATTTCCTATCCCTGGAGCATCCTAATTTGTGATACCCTACTGTGTGAAACCCCCTGGGATCGCTGACATACCCACTATGCAAGCAATTCCACCCCTGGTTTTTGGTCTGCTTTACAGGGGCATCTCAATTTGGGAGGCCCCTGTCTGTGAAAGAACCTCCTTGGTTTGCCCCTTAACTCAAACTGGAGATCCCACAGTGCATTCACCAGTTCCAGGAAAGTGAACAAAGGGAGGGGAGGGGGTCACACACAGGGGCATCCAAAATCAGAAGAATCTAGATTCGTTTAGACTCAGAGGTCAGCTTTAAAAGGGGTCCAAATAGCATGATCCTTACGGGGCATTCCTATTTTGGGACGTCCCTCGGTGATGTGACGCGACTCTTCACCACATAGGGGTCCACTGAGACCATGTTCCCAAGTGCCCACATAAACCTGGAGCCAGCCCTGGCCACGGGATTCCAACCTAAGTCCACCTAGGCCCCGGAGTGCGTCCATCCCCAGGCCTAAGGGATCTGCTATCAGGAACCACAGATAGGCTACCTACACTGCTCTGGGTTGCTATGGTGGAGAAGTCCTTCCTACCTCCACAGGCTACGACAAACTATCCCAAACTTGTGCAGCCAAAACCGCCCCTCCTGCCCCTCCTAGGGAGGAGAAAAGAGAGGAAGGGCAGGAAAAAGAAGAAAAAAGGAATAAAATTAATAAGTTAAGAAGACAAAGGACCATGGATCCCGGCTCACCGTCCCCCACCCCCCAGACCCAGCCAGACCTGCACACAGTCAGCCCCACATCACCTCAGCAAATCAAGGTTTATTGGGCTAACCAGAGACGGACTGGTGCTATAAATCAGCCCTGAAATTTGCATGCCCTGACCAGCCTGTGAGCTCTGTAACCCCGCTCCCAAGAAACTTCTCCACTAATCAATGATTGTTAAACTGGACCAAAACCCACAGCGATCTCCCCGGGAATCTTTAACATTCCCAGGCTGTTCGATCCCCTCCCCCCGGGGCATCCAAAATAGAGATGCCCTGCTGTGTAAAAAACCCCTAGGTCGCCCCATACACTTAACTACTTTCCCGGTCCAATGCCACATGTGCGTGCCTGCGCCAGGCATTTGTGAAAGGCCGGCGTGGGCATGCTCCGTTATAGGATAGCAGGGCATGCGGCCGCCAGTGCGCTCGGAGCTGCTAGACTTGGACTCGGTGGCTCTGAGCGCACCAATTGAACGAGCTGCCACGCACCTCTATGAGATTAGATACATATTCTATAAAGTGATATAACTCCCACAATATGCATGTTATTCTAAGTATGTCACACACCCTGCTTCAAACATTAATATTTACTCCACCAGCAGGTGGCGACGTTGCAGAGAAGTCTTGAAAAACAAGCCCCTCCTGGTCTATAATACCTGGGACCTCCCACTTATCTCCCAGTGTTCTTCTCTGCAAGATGGCGACAAGACAGAAGAAAGAAGTCTCCTGCTTGCAGGTAGCCGGGGTAACACCCCGGCACCCCCCATGGTCTATTTCTACCCAGTCCATGTTGTGTTACTTAATTATATATACTGGAAGCCTCCCAGCCTTGGCTGCTAGGCTGGGTAATGGTAGATGGCACCTTGTGGTGCCTAGGAGCTTATCTCCTCCATGAGACCCCATGCGTGGGGCAGTGCGGTTATCCGGCTGGTGATCCGGATTTGGGATGCCCCGTCCCGATGTGCCCCCCCTTAGCCATCCCCGTCCCCTGCTTGGTAGTTCCCTTCTCCCTTCGCTATGGGGGGGGGGGGGGGGTGGGGGGTGGGTTGGCATTGTTGTGCTTTATCCGTGTGGTAATTCCAGTGGATGGTGTTCTGACTGTTCGGGGTCGGCGCTGCGGAGTACGGGCGTTTGTCTTGAGCAGCTGGACCCTGTGTGCAAGTGTGTGTGCATCATTCATTGTGTGTGCGTGTTTCACTTGCAGTTTTTTATTGGGCTGTTAAGTGTCGGCGCCGCCATTGTGCGACTTGAGGTGATCGGGAAAGGGGGGGCGGGGCCGCGCTCCGTCGCAGCCCGCGCTGTGCGGTCTATGGCGGCGGGCGGGGGCCGGAGCACTTCGCGCGCGTTCTGCAGGCCCGCCCTTTGTCTCCCTCCGTCTCAGCTCCTGTGCCTCCCCGCTCCGGGTCTTTGCTTCGCCGTTTTCAGGTGCCGTGTTTATGCGGTTTAGTGCACGTAGATCATTCATGGGCCTAGCAATTCATGGAACAGGCCAGGTGCAGTTGTCCTTAGTTTTAGATAGTGTGAGCCTAACGGCTCTTCCCTTAGCAACCTTGCTTGATTCTTTTATTCTTGGCCTGGTTGGCCTAATTATCAGATGAGGTCCTGGCTGTCCCATGAGTGTTATGTTTCACAGACTTGTATTTTTATATATATATATATATATATATATATATATATATATATATATATATATATATATTATGAGACCTAACAGTTCTCCTCTGTTAACAATTGTATTCAGATTCTGATACTTATATTATCTTATGCCTGATTGGTTGGCATGTATTATTGGAATCGGTCCTGCCTGCCCCATGATTTGTCTTTCTGGTCATTTTCCTTGGTGTGTGTGTGTGTACATTATGGCCTTTTTTCTTTGTTTTGTCCTTGACTTTATTCTCTGAAGACTGATTGTGGTCTTTTTTCTGTTACAGATCCTGGGATTCCCTTTGCTGCTTTGGTCTCCCGGTCTGATATACCTGGCTAGTCTTATTACAAATTGGGTTTTTTTCCCTAGGCTTAAAATCCTCCCACTCCTGGGACTTTAATTATAAAGGGGCATCCCGGGTTGCATATTGTGTAAATCCCTGGGTTATTGCGAATACCATAATTTCACCGTATGGAGGCTTCCGACATTACCGGACACGTCTCTTCGGGCAATCCAGGCTGTTTGGGGGGTTGTGGGGCTCCGCTCCCAGGCGATGTCATATTATGTATTCCATGTGCACTCCGGCTTCTGGCTCCTCGCAACCTCCGCCATCTCCTACACCCCCCCCCGCCTATTCCGGACCCCGTGTGACGTTGTCATAGGTGGGGATTCGCAATCCGAGGTGTGCGCACGGTTGACCAGCCTCGAGAAGATGTTTGCCGCCGCGGTGGCTCAGAAGGCTACGGCTAAGCGGAAACACTTGTCCCCGGCTCCGCCGGACTCAGACGTGGCTGTGATTGAGGCATTGGATTGGTCAGATTGCCCCCCGACTGAGAGGGGGAGATTCTAGAGGAACTGGTCGACCCTGAGGTCCAGCAGTTGTTTGGCACTGAGGGTGACCAGGCGGCGGGGACGGTATTTGACACCCTTTCCATATTGACTCAATTGTTTGAAGTTTTGGATTTGGACCCTCCCGAGGCGGTTCCTCCGCCTAAGGGTGAGTTGTTTGATGTGGCCAAGCCGCGTTTGGAGTTTCCCAGTCAATGACATTTTGAGTATGTCGTTCCTTTAGGAATGGGAACAGCCTACGTGTCTCGTTGGTGTTCTGCCAAGTTGGGATAAGACGTATCCTTTTCCGGCGGACTTGGTGAAGCGTTGGCTTCTCCTCCCGAGGTTGATGCCACGGTTTTGGGGCTATCTAACATGGCGGTGTTGCCTTCTCCTGACACGATTACCCTTAAGGATGGCGATGTGCGCCGGATTGTCTAGCTGGCTCGCCATGGTTTTACCTGTGCGGGTTTGGCTTTGAGGCCTGTTTGTGCTTCGGCACTTTTGTTGTTGGCGGTTAGGTCCATTGTCAGGAATTATGTGCGGACCTTGATCCTACTTGTGATGAGTTCCTGTTGTGAGTCCTTTGTTTTGTTTGTCCTTGCCGCTCAGGATGACGCCATGGTGATGTGTGGCAGAACCACGGCTTTGTTGGTGGCTTTCCGACGGTAGGTGTGGTTGCGGCAATGGACTGCTGACTTTAATTCTAAGAAGTCGCGTACGGCTCCTTCCTTTTTGGGTTTGCGCCTGTTTGGTGAGAAATTGGATTCGGTTGCCAAGGGAGGTAAGTTACCTCAGTGCAAGGAATTTCGTCGTTTCTTTCGGGGGGCGGCCTCTTTTAATCCCTCCTTTTGAGGAGCCAGAGTGGCCCCAGGGGTGCAAGCTGGAACAGGGGTTGAGGCCGTGGCCGTCCCGTTCACTCCTGGGGTGCCAAACCCAAGCCAGCTGCCAGGCCCGCTCAACAATGAGGGGGCGCCCTCACCCTTGCGGGTTGGGGGACGGTTGCGACTCTTCTCCCGGGTGTCCAGGCGGTCTCGGACAGGTGGATCCGGGGGTGGTGTCGGCCGGTTACAAGCTGGAGTTTCGAGTCCCGACCTCCTCTAAGATTTTTCAGGTCTTGCGTGCCTTCAGATCCTTTGGCCGCGCAGGGGCTCCTGGTGGTGGTGAGGAATCTTCTGGATATGGCAGTCGTCTGCCCGGTCCCTCCTTCAGAGGTGGGCCGCTGGTATTAGTCCCGTCTCTTTACAGTGCCGAGTTGGACGGGTCGGTTCGTCCCATCCTGGATCTGAAGTTCCTCAATGTGTTTATTCGTCCCCGGAGGTTTCGCATGGAACCTCTGCGTTCTGCCATCAATTCTCTGCGGCAGGGGGATTTCATGACGTTCATAGACATCAAGGATGCCTATCGTCCAGATAGGGCACAATGCGAATCCCCAGAGCTCTGAGAAGGGCCATCACGCCCGCCAACACCTTGGTGAACACTCTTGGAGCCGAGGTAAGGCCGAACGGAAGAGCCACAAATTGAAAATGCCGATCTTCCACCACGAAGCGAAGAAACCTTTGGTGAGCCGGAGGTTTCTTCGCTTCGTGGTGGAAGATCGGCATTTTCAATTTGTGGCTCTTCCGTTCGGCCTTACCTCGGCTCCAAGAGTGTTCACCAAGGTGTTGGCGGGCGTGATGGCCCTTCTCAGAGCTCTGGGGATTCGCATTGTGCCCTATCTGGACGATCTTTTTATCATGGCTGCTTCTTCTTCAGTCAAGCAGAGGTGGACACCAGGATGGTGGTAGCCACTCTGGAGAGGTTCGGCTGGGTGATCAACTACCCCAAGTCCTCTCTCGTTCCGGCCAAGGTGGTGCCCTTTCTGGGGATGTCCTTGGATTCTTGCCAACACAGAGTTGTTCGGCCTCAGGCCAAAGTTCTCTTGATTCAGGAATTGGCGCAGCTTCGTCTTCCAATCCTTGCCCGCCCATCCGGCTAGGGATGAGATTAGTGGGGTTGATGGTAGCTTTTTTCGAGGCAGTTCCTTTTGCTCAGTTTCATACGAGGACGCTTCAGCTTCATCTGTTGGCGTCTTGGGACCGGCGACCGTGGTCGTTGGATCGGTCTTTCCGGATGTCCTCCCGGGTTCGGCAGTCTCTCCAGTGGTGGATGGTCTTGGACAGTCTCTTGAGGGGCAGGTCCTTTCTGATGCCTCTTTGGGCAGCTGTCACCACGGACGCCCGTTTGTCGGGATGGGGAGGTTTCTGGAAGGACTTTCAGTTCCGGGGGCGGTGGGGTCCTCTGGAGGCCCACTTGCCCATCAACGTTCTGGAGTTGGAAGCCATCAGGATGGTTCTGTCTCGCTTGACACAGCATTTACAGGACTTGCCGGTTCAGGTTCGGTCGGACAATCGGACGGCGGTTGTTTACTTCAATCGCCAGGGAGGGACTTGCAGTCTGAGTGCCCTCAGAGAGGTGTCTCTGATTCTAGCCTGGCGGAGACTCATGTCCCTTGCATCTCGGCAGTGTACATTCCGGGAGTGGAAACACGGAGGCGGACTTCCTGAGCAGGTGCTCTTCCCGCCGGGGGGGGGGGGGGGGGGGGGGATGGTCTTTCCACCCCCAGGTGTTTCGGTCGCTTTGGCTCCGGTGGGGGACGCCGGAGGTGGATCTGTTTGCCTCTCGTCACAATTTAAAAGTTTCCGACATTCGTGTCGCTCGCTCAGGATCCTCTGGCTCTGGATGCCATGTCCCTGAGCTGGGGGGACCTGGGGTTCCCTTTATCCGTTTCCTCCGTTCCCCATGCTAGGCAAGGTGTTGCGAAAGCTGGCCCTGGACGGGGTTCCCGCCTTTCTCGTGGCTCCAAGGTGGCCAAGGAGGGTGTGGCTCGCAGACATCGTCCGTCTGGCGGTGGATGAGTTCGATCTGCCTCTTCGGCCGGATCTTCTCACACAGGGTCAACTGCGTTACCCCAATTTACCAAGGCTTTGACGGCCTGGCTGCTGAAACCTCCATCTTAAGGGAGGAAGGTCTTTTGGATTCTGTTATTCAGACTCTTATTAGCGCCAGGAAGAGGTCCTCTTCTACCATCTACTATAGGACTTGGAGATCCTATATTGATTGGTGTGAGGCTCGATCTTTGCCCTGTCGGGTCTTTTCTGTTTCCAGGATTTTGACATTTCTTCAATCAGGGCTGGACTCTGGTCTTCAGCTGAGTACTTTGAAGAGGCAGGTTTCTGCCTTGTCTGTCTTTTTTCAAAAGTCCTTTGCGCTTCATCCTTTGTTCAAGACTTTCTTCCAGGGGGTCTCGCATTTGCGGCCTCCTAGGAAGCCTTTGCTCCCTTTTTGGGATTTGAATTTGGTTTTCTCTGCTCTTCAGGCTCCTTCTTTTGAGCCTTTGCAGGATATTGCTCTTTCTACTCTGATTCAGAAGGTTGCCTTTTTGGTGGCCATCACTTCGGTTAGGCGAGTTTCGGAGTTGGCAGCTTTGTCGATTCAGGTTCCTTACTTTGAGAAGCATCAGGACAAAGTGGTTTTCCGCTTCAAACCGGACTTTCTTCCTAAGGCGGTCTCTGCTTTTCATCTTAACCAGGACATTGCTCTTCCTTCCTTGTGTCCTAAGCCTAGGCTTGACAAAGAGAGGGTTTTGGTCGTGGTACGCTGTGTGACGTACTATTTGCTTACTACATATCCTTTTCGTAAGACTAATGCCTTTGTCGTGGTGCCCTGTGGGCCTAGGAAGGGTTTGGCTCTGGCTAAGTCTTCCATTAGCAAGTGGATTCGTCAGGCTGTTGTTGGGGCCTATTCTGCCAAGGGGAAGGCTCCCCCTTTTCGTATCATTGCTTATTCTACTCGTGCTGTTGGAGCGTCTTGGGCTTTTCAGCACCAGGCTTCTGTGGAACAAGTTTGTAAGGCTTGGTCTTTTGTTCACACTTCTTCCAAGTTTTTACAAGGTTGATGTGCGGGCTTCAGCGGTTGCTGTTTTTGGCCGCAAGGTTCTGCAGGCTGCAGTGGTTTGAGTTTTTGCATTATTGCCTTGTTGGATACCCGCCCTTTATGGACACTGCTTTTGGATGTCCCAAGTGTAAATATTAATGTTTGAAGCGGGGTGTGTGACATACTTAGAATAATATCATTTTGTGAATACTCACCTGTAAAATGGGTATTATAAGTATGTCACACACCCCGCTTCACCCGCCCTTTTTGGTATCCTGGAATCTTTATAGGGTAAAGCTTTGTTTACAGTTTGAGGGTTACCAATGGTTTTTTCCTGGTACCTTGTCTTTACTGCTGTTTGAAAACTGGGAGATAAGTGGGAGGTCCCAGGTATTATAGACCAGGAGGGGCTTGTTTTTCAAGACTTCTCTGGAACGTTGCCACTTGCTGGTGGAGTAAATATTAATGTTTGAAGCGGGGTGTGTGACATACTTATAATACCCATTTTACAGGTGAGTATTCACAAAATGGTATTATCATATTGTAATCAAGAAATTAATTAATGTCCTAGTTAAATGAGCCTAAACATCAAATACATATCATACAGAGTCTGATACTATGTGGATTATCAGTCTTTGATATCAAGCATGGCATACATATATTGGCCAAATGAAAGGTCTTATAATCCTGAACAATTTCATATTTCAGGAATTACACCGCTCTCCAAAAATATAATCCAATGCCCATGTCTGATGTTTGAGTGTCTGAGTCAGTGGCCAATCTAATTAGGAATTCAAGGATTCCTTTTCAGGGGGAAATGAGCTGCAGACCAGAAAACACCCCAGATATTGAGGTAGCTTTTTGGCAGCAAGGTGTGAATATAGTCATGGTCTGTTTACTATAGACATGGCAGGATTTCAGGCTCACACCCTATTTTAGTGTTACTTAAGAATTCAGGTGCATAATTTGGGGATATCTATAGTCATATAAAGTATAATAAAATATACATACAATTAGACTTAGACGACGTGATGTCAGTGGCTCAGAGCGCACCGATGAGCGGCCGTGCATGCACTGTAGGACCGGGAAGAGGTGAGTTGGTTTCGGCGACCTGGGGGGTTTCACACAGCGGGGCACCTCTGAAGTATGGGAGCGCGACACTGAGCGAAAGTTAATAAATATGGAAGCTAGAGCGCCTGGGCTATACGCTGAACCGCCTCTAGTAATGTATGTGATGCTACATGACGCTGTTAGAGGCGCTCACCAGATTCGCTGTGGTTTTGCGTACAGCGCCCGCCGTTCTCCAGACGCTGCCTGCCGCTACCTGGCGCTATCCCTTCTTAGATAATACAAACAAGGAATGCTTTTTGGCAAGGAGTTACACCAGGAGAGCTATTAACAATTACACACAATAGCATAGTAGTAACAGTTATTAAGGTTTAGCGCAAGTCGGTTTGTTATATGATGACTTATTATTCTTTCCACCACTGGGCTGCAACTCTGTTCAGGACTCTAGGATACAGGCGCCACCATCTTGACTCAGAAGCATCACATACTGAGGAGAGGAGAGCAGGATAAAGTACAGAGGGGCATGGTTATAGCTGTGCTTTGCATAGACAGAGCAGAGCTGGGGTCAGGGAAAGGTCTGCAATCCCACAATGCAGAATGACACAGTCAGAAGACACTTGCCTGATGCTCCATGAGCCGCCATCTTGGATGTTTAAAGGCTCATAAAATGCAGTAGATTCCGGTAGGATGATTTTTAATGAGAGCAATCTGTATGTACAGGGTGGGGGATACATACAAGATAGGCTCTTATTCAAGGTGAAGGTTCGGATTAATGTGGGCAATCTGTATGTACTGGGGGGGAAACTTACAAGATAGGCTCTTATTCAGGATGAAGGTCCAGATTAATGTGGGCAATCTGTATGTACAGGGGGGACACACACAAGATTGGCTTTTATTCAGGGTGAAGGTTCGGATTAATGTGGGCAATCTGTATGTACAGGGTGTGGGAAACCTATAAGATATGCTCTTATTCAGGGTGAAGGTCCCTCTCACAATGGATTTGTTTAGGGCCATAACTGCCAAAGGTAAAAAAAACAGTTTTTGTGTCTGGAGGTTTTAGTCGAATAAGACACATTCTTAAACCCCTCCCATTATGCTAAATATTTTGGCAGCATTAGAGAGCCAAGGGGAGCACCCACATATTTCAAACGAGAAATCATACGGTGAAGCTGTAAACCTTGATATCTCGGCCATTTCTTCTTCCATTTAAAAACCGAAAAGCGTTTAGGACAGCGCCAAATGTAACCCGACACAATGGGCTAACAATTACCTTTAAAATATAATGATGCAGGTCTGCACTCCCATAAACCATCCATTTATTGTCAAAAATCATTAAAAGCAGCCCATCAATGCAAATGCAAGGATAAAATCAAACGCGTTTCGGGTGCGACCACGTCCTTTTTCGACTGTGAACATTTGAAAAAGGACGCGGTCGCACCTGAAACGCGTTTGGATTTAACTTTACATTTGCATTAATGGGCTGCTTTTCATGACTTTTGACAATAAATGGGTGTTTTATGGGAGTGCAGACCGGCATCATTATATTTTTGAATTTATCATTGTTGTGGACTAACCAGGTCGGGCACCCGATTTTCTACTATCTGCTATAGCTGGAGAGTGAGTCTTTCCATTTATTTGTAACAATTACCTTTGCTGTATCCCTTAAATGTATAGATGGCAGCATATCAGGTTGGGCTTTAGGTCAGTCTGCAGCCTAGTCTATTTGAGTTATTCTTCCCCCGTCTATTCCTTCATCGGTAACCTTTTCTCTTTTTTTTTTTTTTTCTCCCTGTTTAGAAATTCAAGCCGGAAGAGCTAAAGTAAGTGTGTGATGCGATGCATGTCCTTGTCTGTAGGCCTATCTGTATGTAATTCTAAAAAGAGGGATCAGCACCACCTCTACAAATATTAGTAATAGGGAGTGCGCCAAATAGCTCCAAAACTCTGCACAATCCAAACACACTACGGAACTAAATTAAGGGCACTACATCCTAATATTGCAAAAAACTAATTTTTATTGGAATTACTGAAACAAAAAAAAGTCACCATTACAATAAAAACACAAAAACGCACATAAGACAAAGGGTAAAAAAAACCTACAAAACCTGTCTAACCTGGACCCGATTTTATTGCTCAATATATTTTGCTAATAAACAAATCCCTCCCAATGTGTGCAATCTACTAATTAGAAAATAAATATACTACCACACATAGAGACATTAATAGTGTGCACTGGTATATCAAATTTATATGTTCCAATAATGGTTATAATACATATGTGAGGTATAAAGTGCCCTGTGCAAAAATATGGGAAATAATTTATAATTGGTAAAGTGCTACTAAAAAAATAAAAACAATAAATATATATATATATATATATATATATATATATATATATATATATATATATATATATATATAATATATATTACTATAGCTGCCTTGTGAAAATAACACACCAACGATTTTTAAACAAAAAAAGGACGAACCTGAGGAGGGGGATGGAAAGCTTATACAGGGGAGGGAAAAATGCCAAAGGAATCAATAGCAAAGGCGATCCTTAATCTCAGAATAAAGCGTAAATACCGCCCATTAATAATCTGTACGAAGGTCCATGTTGGCAGGGGTGCTGCCCCACGCGCTCCGCTGCATGCCCACAGCTTCTGTATGTAAGTAGTGGAAGGATCAAACTTGGCCTTAGCAACAGGTGATGATCAGCAGCATTGGAGAAGGTGGCATGAAGCTCAGAAGGTGGGTGAGAACCAGGTAACGACTGATGACAATGATGAGTTTTTAGTGGCAGCGAAGCAAGCAGTAAGGGCTGAAGGGTGCTTGGTGGCAGTAGAGAATGCAACAAGGACTAGAGGACTGGCTATAAGGAAGGCAATACGGACTGGAGGGCAATCAGTAGCACAAGATGACCCATTAGTGGCAGTGAAGCTGAAAGGTGACCTCATGCGACACACTACTTTAGGGCCCACTAACATTCTTTTGCCCAAGGGCCCCCCACAAACCTGGAGCCGGCCCCCGTAAACCTATCTATGTCTGCTATTACAGTGAGATGTGCTCTCCTGCTGCCAGGGCCAATCACTTCTCTTCAAATTGTGAGGCTCCAGCACTAAAAGAGCCGTGCTGCTGGGTGATTTCTCCCCCTTTTCACCTGCTCACAGCTCTGATTGGTCACTTCCAGTACAGGGTGCTCCTCTTTGGTATTCCTTCAGCGCCGAGAATTTTTACAAAAATCTTAGCGGAAGTGATGTGTGTCCTAGGATCTCAGAAGATTCCAGGCTTTCCATATCCGGATGACCTTCTGGTGACGGGGAGATCAGTCAGAGATCTTACAGAACCTCAGTCGGACAATGTCTGGGTTGGATTATAAACGGGAACATGCCTGTATTCCCAAATGTCCTCCAGGACGGCCCAGCCGAGTAGCTCCTCCCATCTACAGGAAACACAACTGAACAGGTTTAAATACCCCTCCTTTTCCTTTAGTACCTCAGAAAGATACTTTAAATGGTTTCCCATACCTGAGGAAGGACGCTAATATAATTTCTCGTTGATCATCGGCTGGGCCGTCCTGGAGGACGTTTTGGGAAAAACCCAATTAGCTTAGCGTTGATAGGATTTCCGGTAGTCCTCCTGGACTGCTTCCTGCTTCCCACCCAACATAAGTATTTTTATGTTGAGTATTATGTTATATGTATAAAACGGTTTCTTTTGGGATTTCTTGGTTAAAACACTGAGGTCCTAGAGGAAGGGGATAGGTATTTAAACTTGTTCAGTTGTGTTTCCTGTAGGTGGGAGGAAATTTGCCAACCAAAAAAGAAACTCTGATCATTTCAGATTTTCATTGGGGAGCATCAGGTCTCCTTCAGAAGGATCTTATCAATTTTTGGCTTGATGACCTCCACCATCCTGGCCATCACATGGGCACAGCTGCACTTCAGGCCACTACAGGGTTTTATGCTTCAAACCTGGAATCGCTCTCCAGATTCTCTGGAACAGCCAACCATGCTACCAGAGGGAATCAAGAACTCTCTCTGGTGGTGGATGGATTCTTCAATTTTGATGGCAGGAAGCCTCTGAAGACAGTCAAGTCCTATAGGTATCACCGCGAATGCCAGCGCTAACGGTTGCGGAGCACACCTAGACTCCCACCAAATGCAGGGGATCTGGTCCAGAGAATTGAGGCACAGATCCTCAGAGAGCTCGGAGCAGTACAGAAAGCCCTCTTAAACAAGACATCCAGATTCTGTCAGACAACATGATGACCGTGGCTTATCTAAATTGTCAGGAGGGCACCAGATCAGAGAATCCCTGGCACTGTCCTTTCTGGGGCCTCAGCATCTCTTGATCAGATCCCTGTCAGCAGTCCACTGAAAGGAATCCCTAACCTCAGTTGCGGACTTTCTGAGCAGGACTGTGGTCAGGCAGACAGAGTGGCTCATCTCAGGTGGGGCAAACCAGAGATAGATCTCCTCGCATCCGCAACAAATTCATAATGCCATCACTTCTTCTCCATGGGTTGGGGGACAGGACCCTGGGAGTTTACGCCCTGGCCAACCTTGGAGATTTCAACTCGCCTATGCAGTCCCTCCAACTCGGATCCTGCCACAGGTGCTTTGCAAGATGGCTTTGGAGCAAAGCCGGGTTATATTAATCGCACCAGCCTGGCCAAGAAGATTCTAACAGCAATGGCACAAGAAGACCTGTGAGAACTACCTCTAATTCCAGACCTGCTTATTTTGGGTCTGGTGCTCCACCCGAATCTCCAGACAGCCTGGATCCTGTATGGACCATATTGAAAAAAAAAGGTTCTATCTAACAAAGTAGTTGTAATGCTCATAGAATCAAGAAAACTACTACCAGAAAAATCTACACTAAAGTCTGGTTTCAATTCATCCTGTGAATCGAACAGTTTGAAAAGAGACACAGTTGCGACGGTACTTGAATTTGAAAAGGACTTTGAACAGGGTTAGCAGTAAGTACCCTAAAAACCCAGGCCTTGGCCTTATCTGTCTTCCTAGACAGAAGACTACGGAATCACTCTTTGGTCAGCAGATTCTTTAGTTCTATAGCTCGGAAGAAACCTATACATGATGTCCTTCCTAGGATTTGGTCCTGGTTCTCAAGGGGTTAGCCAAACCTCCCTTTGAACCCTTTTGAGGCCTTAGACAAGATCCTAACAATCAAATCAGGACTTCTTCTGGATCTAACTTCAGCCAGGCGGGTTAGTGGCTTATAGGCTCTATCTGTTCGAGAACCTTATGGCACCATATTTCCAGATAGAATCATTCTTAGGCTTTATCTCCTATACCTGCCTGAGATGTCTTGTACCCTTCACCGTTCTCAGGTCATTTTTTCCTTATTACCAGACCCAGATACTCTGGTAGAATCCACACAAGCTATTGATGTTCGCAGATTCCTCATTACCTACATAGAGACGTAGGTCATATACATATTTTATATAAGTTTCAATAAAGAATAGGGGCCTGGCAGCATCTAAAGTTTCCCTAGCCAGATGGATTAGGCAGGCAATCTCACTAGCTTATACATCTATGAGCAGTCTCCACATCATAGGTGAAGAAGTCAGGGACTTCAATTGAGGACATTTGCAAGGCAGCCACATGGACATCTCCTAGATAAAGGCAAGGGGATCTGCACAATACCCTGTAATCACTGAAGGTGCCACCCCCAAAGCTATATAAGCTCACCTGAAAACTACAGAATCATAGAGGGAGGCACTCAAATCTATTTTGATACATATTTTATCAAGTAGGGGCCGTGCCTAGCCCGAAATGCGTCACAGGTCCATGCGGGAGAGGACTATATGCTGGTCTGCCTGATTGTCACCGGATTTTAATATTGGCTATCTTACGGAGCTTATTGATTTGTGGACTTACTACTGTTTCTTTTAAACGTATTGGATTAAAGGTTACGTTTTATCCTACACACAAGCTGGACATTCTACTGTTTGAACTAAATTTATTATCTGACAAAGACCAGACCTTCGGTCAAAGAGTCTTACAGGCAGTTACCCATCACCAATTTGCAAGTACTTGCTTATCCTCTCTGTGGCCACCCTGAAACACAAAGGGAGAAAATTCCCGTTGGTCTTACCGGTAACGGTCCTTCACGACGGCCCTTATAACCCCCCTATACATTAGCTCCTAGGGTTCACCACTAATTAATACTTTGTTACTACTGAGGACTGAGGGGACGGGGTGGGGCTTCTAAACTTGTTCCAGATTGTGTATCCGCTATAGGGGGAGGAGCTTGTTCTCTCCGTGGCCGTCCTGATGGACTCATAGAAATACCGTTACCAGTATGGGGATTTTTTTGTGGCCCACCCTACCGTTCTATTGTCTGTGCGGTCACTGGCCACGTGCCACTGACATCGCTGCTGGATCCCACGGTGGGGTGTTTTGGTGCATGAATGTTGCATGACTTCGTAGCCTTTAAAGATGCTAATGTGGCCCCTTATACCTTGTGCTCTTTGTTCTGTAATATTGCAGATATATTACAATGATTAGTGTAGGTTTTCATTCTTAAATCGGACCTTCAGCATGATTTAATGAAAAGCCCAAACCATTAAAATACATTAATTTTAGATGTGGGGGGAATAGTTTTTAAAGTTTTTTTAGTCAGTTATTATTCTTTCCCCCACCGAGCTGCAACTTTGTTTAGGACTCCTGTATACAGGCACCACCATCTTGACTCAGAAGTATCACATACTGAGGAGAGTGGGATAAAGTACAGGGGGTCGGGGTTATAGCTGTGCTTTGCATGGACAGAGCAGAGCTGGGGTCAGGCTCATAAAATGCAGTAGATGCAGGTAGGATTACTTTTAATGTGAGAAATCTGTATGTACAGGGTGTGAGAAACATATAAGATAGGCTCTTATTCATGGTGAAGGTCCACTTAAAAAGCACACTCGCTCAGTAACCATAAAATAGGAAGCACGAGAACTGGCTCAAATACTACTTCCTAAATCCAGTCGCACCGTTTTATGCAGACAGTACGTTGTCTTCCATGCACGTGTCCTATGACTGATGCACACAAATGCTTGCAGGTAATGTGCATAGAGCCTATGGCCTTTGAAGGATCTTATTTTAACATCCTGTTTTATCTTTTACAGATATGAGGAGCCCGCCCCTGTGGTTTTGCCGGGTAGGCCTGCAAAGGTTGGTCCCACCCGGGCAAAGGTTCAGCGCACCTCGGCAAAAGTTGGTCCCACCCCTGCCGAGTCAAGTAAGTTGTCCTAACTGTTTTGTTTATGAATATTTTTAAAGAATAGTGGTATCTAGCAAATGGTGCCACATACAACTTGGTAAAAATCAAAGTGATTTTATAGAAAAAAATAAAAGCCAAGGCTATGCAAGAATTAAGCAAGCGTAAGAAGGAAGTCACCTTCAAGCAAATCCTGGTTTATGACAATGCGGTGCATAGCCTATTCCAGAATAATCCCTGTGCCACTCCCGAAACCTGCCATCCATTGGGGAATGGGGAAGATTATTTTTTTCACTGCATTTCCCACGTCCGTATAAATGGCAAGCATCTACCTTGGGAGTAAATCGGCAGCCAGATGTAAGTTTCCATTTATTGCTGGAGTTTTCTCACCTGGTGCTAAATCAACCCTTGAGAGAGAGAGCGAGAGAAAGGGAGTTTGAAAGAATGTGACATGCAGATGGCGAGAATGTGAGAAGGAAGGAATGAGAGGATGGAGAGAATCTGAAAAAAGAGACAGGAGGAGAAATGATCTGTTGACGTAGAAAGTGAAGGATCGATTCATTGCTGGATGAGAAAACTCAACTACTTTTTTAAAGTTGTAGAGAAAACTGCCACTCACCTTTATTGTCTACCTTGAGAATGATTCAACAACCAGATGTAAACTTTCACCTGCCGCTGAATCCTGCCTCAAGTGAAGCAATGAAAGCTAATAGCATTTTTCTCGTTAACAGGTGCGAACAGGGAAAAATAAAATATAATGCACTGTGTTTTTAATTGTCACATATCTCAATGATTTAATGCTACGAAATCTGCCTTTTACGTACGCTTTAACTACATTGAAGTTAGTCTCACCTGTTGCTGAATTGACCCTCGTGAGAGAGGGAGATTGAAGAAATGTGACATAAGCAAGATGGTGTGAAAATGAGAAGGAATGAGAGGATGGAGGGAATATGAAAAAGAGAAAGGAGGAAAAAAGATCTAGGGTGACATAGAAAGAGAGAGAAAGAGGGAGATTTAAGGAATGGGACATAAAAAAATGGGCGAGAATGTGGAAATAAGAAGGCAGGAATGAGAGGATGGAGGGAATATGAAAAGGAGAAAGGAGAAAAAAAAGATCTAAGGTGACATTGAAAAATAGAGCGAGAGGGAGTTGAAGGAATGTGACATAAAAAAGATGGAGACCCCTTTAAAGTACGGGCTGAAATGGGAGACAGACTTCAATAGGACCCTTCTGGACCACCACTAGAGAGCGTCTTGGAGGCATTTGTTTTCAGGGTACCTAAATGTTTGTGCTCAAGAGGTTAATACCTAGGTATTGCTTAGGTGGTACCTAGTTCACAGATTCTGCTGGTCCTACTCCTCGGAATGGTTTTCGGGGATATATGTCATAGCGGGACATATATATACATTTGGGAGTGCAGGGTGGTTAACAATTTTGGGCCACATTGTAAGGAAGGCCACTAGGCTGCAGCTGACCCCCTCTGCGTAGCTGGTCCGTCTCAATCTGAAATCCCCAGGCTGCTCGAAAGTCCAGTTCGGACTCCTAAGTCATGTCACAACGGCGGCCAAAACAATCGTAGCACATTCCTGGAAGAAGCCGGACATCCCGCTTGGCAGTCTGATTCCACGTGTCAATGAGGTTTTTGTTTTTTGAGAAGACGGTGGTTTCCATGCAAGGGCACTTGACTCCCTTTTTGGCTACATAGAAGGGCTGGATATCCCAGCTGAGACATTTTGATAGAGAGCTTCTGTTGATCTAGGGTGCTAACATAGCCTCTTATTGGAAAGGTGGAGGCCTGGAACCCATTCTTTTTCTCTCCTTTTCTTGTCTTTCCTTTCTTCTTTTGTTTTCGTCTTTCTCAACTTTCTTTCCGTCTTTACCCTGTGATCCACTATCTCGCTCCCTCTCCTCTAAGTAACATGAGAACTCTTCCTTCCTCCCGCCTGGCCAAGGAGCAGTGTCTCGGTCTGGGTGGGTGCGGGAAATGTACAAGGGTAGGGGGTGTTGGGGGAGGGAAGTCGAGGTGTGGCTTTTGTTAGCAACGGTTCGACCACAGAGGTATCTTTTGTATACTTTGTTTAACTCGATTTTAAAGCTCTATTTTATAAACAAAAACTATTGTATGTCAGTTTTTGATCTGTGGTGTCTATTCTTCCAATAAAAACTATTAAAAGAGGTAAAAAAAAAAAAGAGAGGATGAAGGGAATATGAAAAAGAGAAAGGAGAAGAAAAGATCTAGGGTGACCTAGAAAGAGAGATCGGGAGATTGAACGAATGTGACATAAAAAGATGGAGAGAATGTGGAAATAAGGCAGGAATGAGAGGATGGAGGGAATATGAAAAAAAGAAAGGAGGAGAAAAGATCCAGGGTGACATAGAAAGTGAGAGCGGGAGATTGAAGGAATCTCACAAAAAAGATGGAGAGAATGTGAAAATGAGAAGGAATAAGAGGGTTTAGAAAATATGAAATGGGTAAAGGAGAAGAAAAGCACTAGAGTGACACAAAAGTGAGAGACGGAGATTGGAGAAATGTGATATACAGAAGTTGGAGAGAATGTGAAAATGAGAAAAAAAAAACATAGGCAGAACACCAAAAACCTGAATAAATTAGAAATGTTCTTTTAAACTGGACCTTCAGCATCATTTAAAATGGACCAACACCCAGGGGTGATCGGCCCGGGAATCTATAAGATTCCCGGGCCGATCACCTCCCTCACCGCGGGACATCCGAGATCGGGATGTCCCGCGGTGAGGGACCCCCCCCAAAAGCCCCCAAAAACTCACCTGACTCGCGCCTCCCGCGCGCCCCTCTAGGCGTGCCCGCGCCGGCCGTTTGCGAATGGCGGACGCGCACGCTGTCAAAGGGGCGCGCGGGAGGCGGCGGCGGACGCGCTGTCTTGTCCGCAACTGTCACCCGCTTGTCCGTGGCTACGTGGGAGCCTAATCGGGGTGCCCCCCTGAAGTGGACCAAAACCCAGGATAGTCAAAATCCTGGGTGTTGTTCCACTTTAATGAAAAGCCCAAACCTTTAAACTATTCCCCAGCATCTAAAATTAATATATTTTACGTTTTTTGACACTTTTTAGTCTTTCCCCCACTGGGCTGCAGCTCTGTTCAGGAGTCAAGGATACAGGCGCCGCCATCTTGCCTCAGAAGCATCACATACTGAGGAGAGGGGTCAAACATGCAGGTGGTGGGTTATAGCTGTGCTTTGCAGAGCAGAGCTGGGGTCAGGAAAAAGTCAGCAATCCCAGAATGCAGAGCAACACAGTCAGACACTTCCTGGGGCTCTATGCTCAAAAGGCTCAGAAAATGCAGTAGATGCAGGTAGAATTATTTTTAATGTGGGCAATCTGTGTGTTCAAGGTGTGGGAAACATACAAGATAGGCTCTTATTCAGGGTGAAGGTCCAGGTTAATGTGGGCAATCTGTATGTACAGGGTGGGTGAAACATATCAGATAGGCTCTTATTCAGGGTGAAGGTTTAGATTAATGTGAGCAATCTGTATGTACAGGGGGGAAACATACAAGATAGGCTCTTATTCAGGGTAAAGGTCCGGATTAATGTGGGCAATCTGTATGTACTGGGGGGGGGGACATACAAGAAAGGCTCCTTTTCAGGGTGAGGGTCCGGATTAATGTGGGCAATCTGTATGTACAGGGGGGAAAATACAAGATAGGCTCTTATTCAGGATGAAGGCCTGGTTTAAGTAATAACCCCCCCTTTTTTCTATTTGAGGAATTGTTTTGCCTTTTAGTAAATGGTCCCTTTTTAATTACTTTAAATTCTTCATTTCAGAGCTAAGGGAGATTTGGATCATAGGGAACGCCTACATTTCTAAGGTCGCTTTGCATGCGAAAAATGTGCTTGAAAGTGGCTCCACGAACCTCGGATTTAATAATCAAGAGTGGGTGGTACGTTGGATGGGGGATACTACTCGCTGGTCCAATTGTTTGACCTACCTGCACAAGGCGAGCCGTAAGCTGGGAATGCCCAGCATCGTGTACCTGCACGTAGGCAGCGATGACCTGGGAGAGATCTGCTACAACACGCTCGTCGACGACTTCACTTACGACATGGGTCGGCTTACCACGCTGTACCCCAAAACTCAGTTCATCTTTTCAACCATCCTGCCCAGATCGGAATGGCAGTCCAATGAGATGGAGGACACCCGCAAAAGGTTCAACGCCGTCGTCGGCCAGTACGCTGAAACACGCGGCTTCGAAGTGGCCTATAACCAGAAGATTGAGGAGGCGCTTCTCAACCGGTTCCATGAAGGCCAACTGTTTGACTACCTCAACTTTCAGGAGAATCACATTTTTCTTTCGAGCATCAGGTTCGCCATAGAAAAGGCAATGCAGAAGGTAAGGAAGCTTCATGGCAGAGGTCTTGGATACTGAACTCTTTAGTCACTTTTTTAAACCGGACCTTCACCATGACTTTATGAAAAGCCCAAAACTTAATATATTTTAAGTTTTTAGTCACTTTACTTATTCTTTCCCCCCACCTGTCTGCAAAATCTATTAGGATACGGACGCCGCCATCTTGATTCAGAAGCATCGCACATACTGAGGAGAGGAGAGCAAAATAAAGTGCAGGGGGCGGGGTTATAGCTGTACTTTGCACAGACAGAGCAGAGCTGGGGTCAGGGAGAGGACAGCAATCCCATAATGCAGAGCGACAAAGTCAGAAGACACTTCCTGTTTACAGGCTGCCTGATGCCCCATGAGCCGACATCTTGGATGTTTAAAGGCTCATAACATGCAGTAGATGCAGGTAGGATGATTTTTAATGTGAGCAATCTGTATGTACAGGGTGTGGGAAACATATAAGATAAGCTCTTATTCAGGGAGAAGGTCAGGCGGACCCCCTACTCCTTTGCCCATTTGACGGGAATCCTGGGTGTCGTTCAGTCTTTCAAATCGGTCTAGGAGGTAAGAAATGCGCGAGACAGAAGGACACAATCATTGGAATGTGTTCGACCGTCACACAGAGAGCGCTTCTGCTGCCCCTCCCTTGACGTACTTTATAGTAAAATAGAAAACTTCCATATGTCATCTACAGGGGGCATATCGTATTAAGAAAAAAACTCTATATCTGGCTCAGTAATTGGTCTGTTCCACCTAACGAGCACACTGGAATGTTATTTACGCCTGTAGGCAGGACACTCAAAGGCGTTGTCCGGCTTCCCAACGCCATCTTTATCACAGTAATACATTAGTAGCAGCATATTCTATTATCTTCATAATCCTAAGCATTAATGTCAAGCAAAAGAGAGATAGCGCAGAGTGATGTGGCTGCCTGAGTCCAATAAGCAGCCAATAAGCATACAATAGAGAGAAAGATAAGATAGAGTGCAACAAATGAAGGGTGGGAATGTTCATCATCATATGTTTAATTTATCAGTTATGACCTCCATCCATCACAGTTTCCCTTTATGGGGTTGATTCAGAGCCAGTTGAGAAAACGTACTTTTTCTCAAAACATCCTTTAGGCAGCATACGCCTGAGACCTCCGGGCTCCTCCCACAGAGGGGGAACATGTGACCACCAGCCAAAATAAAGCCTTGACTCCTCCCTCTCTTCCCCAGTTGTTTTCGTGTTCCTCCGTGAGGTAGGAGCCAGACCACTAGCTCCTGGACCGGTTGGTAAGTATTTTTCCGATACTATGGGCCTATTGTAGCAGGGGGTCCATTTCTCGGTCCCGAAGGCTATCCTTGTGCCTGGGGCCTGGGATACCCTATGGGATTTTTTGACCAGATCCCATTCTTTGATTTTTATCAAAGGGGGGTAAGTAAAATCTTTCCCTCTTACTGAGGATGGATTTTAGGAAGAAGCCAGGGTAACCGCACCCCATGCATTTTTAAGATTTTTGGGATCTAATGTTAAATTTTTTTTGACCATTCAGGAAGTTTTCCCTATGATTTGGTTGCTCTGGAGCATTTGGCTTACCACACTGCGGATGGCAGGTGGGGGGATTGGCTTCTCCGGGAGCCCAGCGCGGGGGGGGGGGGGGGGGATCCCTCTTGGCGATACGGACGGGTGCAGGCTCCTTCCTGAGCGGCGACTCGGGCGGCAGTACGACGGGTCCGACGAGCGTCTTCAGGCAGTTAAGGTACCGCACGCGCGCCCGGCATGCTTTTTATGGGAATATTCCCCGGAAATGAGATCCCAGGCTTCTTCCTCCCGGGCTGCTGACGTCACATCCCAGCACCCGGGAGAATTTCCTGCTTCCCACAACATGTGTTTTTTCTTAAAGCGATAGCACCGGGGAAATTGTGTATTTTGGCCTCCCCTTCTATTTTTATACAAGGGGTTAATATCTAAATATGGGATTTGCTCCTGCCCTATTTAGGCGGACTCAGGAAGCTAATCTGTTGGTGCCTCTATCCAGAAGCATGGCAGAACAGGCGCAGGACGGGTTTATGAATCCTATGGGAGATTCTTCCACTGAAATAACTTATGTGGACCAGGATTCTTCCAGCACTCCTTTTAGTCTGACCCCTAAGCTTCCAAAAGTCTACCTAAATCCTCTTCTTCCGGATCTAAATCCAGTCAAAATTGCACGGATAAGGTGGTTGATAAGGAACATAATGAGGATGATGAGGGAGCTTAAGGACCAGATCTCTTCCTCACCTATGACGCAAAGGGCCCCAGAGTGTGCGGGTAACCCGGTGTTTTTTTTCACATCCAGCAGCAGGGCCCTTTGATGCTTCCCTGTTTTCTGGTCAGTTGGGAAAACCCTCTTTTTTCGCCTCTCGGGAATCATTTATCCCTGAGGAAGAATCTGAAGAAGAGGTTTCTTCCCCTGAGGAAGGCCTCAGGTTTTTTCCTCGGCCACGACCAGGTATTTGTTTCCACCGGGAGACTTGCCTTTCCTCTTGCACATGATTTACCTATCCTTGGGTATAGAGTAAAAGGTTGCAGGTCCCAAATCGTAACAGGATAGCTTTTCTTTATTGCATGGCACGGCCCGCTTCGGTATTCATAACAGTTGGGTTATTCCGCCACAAGGTGGCGCAGTGGTACTGCAGAAAAGCTGTGACTTGCCCCTGCTCCCTATAAAAACTGGCTTAACCATAGAATTCCCCAGTGTTTCCTCTGCAGTGGACTGCGACGTTAGAAGATGGCTCTCTCTCTTGCGCAGGTGAGCGGGGCAACCAAGCCTGCGGCCCTGCAAGTCTATTTTCATCCGTTTCTGGACCCTCACTGCCTCTCAGCCTTGGCTGACAGATCGGGGGAAGGTAGAAGAGCACTAGGGTCAAGTGCTCCTGGAGCGCAGCTCCAAGCCGCAGACCCTGTAACACAAAGGGGAGCCGGCCATAGGCTTTATGGCGAGCCTATTAGGGATGCAGAGTTTCTGTCCTAGCTTCTGAGGGGGTAAGTAGTTTCAGGACTGTGTCCCCTCATTTTCCTTTGGGTCCCCCCCCCCCCCGACCATGGCGGCTCGCCGCTGCTTCTCGTCTCTCTCTCTCTCCCCCCCCCCTAACTTGGTTGGGGGGGAAAGGGGGGGGGGTGGTGGTAGCGGCGAGTAGTCATATCTGTGGTGTTTTTACGTTTTTTGGTGTGCTTTCTGGTGTTTTTAGCTGCCACACCGCTTTGTACTGCGCTCCGCAGCTGTGGGCGCTATAACCTGAGGTGATTTTTCTTCGTCATGGCGCCGGCCGGGTTACATGAGCACAGTTTTTCACGCTCTTCGGGTGGGGGGGGGTTTGTGTGTGATGATGCGTATCGCGTCGTTCCCCTTGCGGCCCGCCCCTCAAGTTACTTCTGCCGGCGCAATTTTGGACGGGCTGCGCCTCTGGATTTCTCCCTTCCTGGCTGCAGTGCTGCTTCCTCCAGCGGGTCGCCTTATTCAGCGGTTTGTGCCTGTGTGATCCCGCGGTGTCTTTGGTCCATGAGTCCCCCTTGGAGGGTTTTTAATTGAATGGGGGTATTTTGCTGCGGGATGCTTATGTGTAATTTTAATTATGTCTTTCAGGCGGGATACAATTGGGTTGTGGTTTCTCCCGGCTCAACTCCTTTTCTCCCCCTCATCCCCCCTTTATTAGCTTCTGGGGGCATCCCGTGGGAGGGCATCTCGAGTGGCTTCTGTCTTAAGCCTGCACCCACTGCTGGCCTAGTGTGCCTGTGTTAATCACCATATGGAGGCTTCTGGGGATAGCGCGCTTGGGGGCCCTTCGGGGCAAGCACGGCTGTGTTCCATGTGTGGGGTATCCCCTGTGAGAAACAGTGTCACGGTGTGCGTGCCGTGCGCTGAAAGTGTCCTTGCGCTTCAAGCTGGTTTGCCTGCTTCGCTTCCCAGCTCTGCGCCTCACTCGGCTTTATCTACTTCCCCGCTCCTGCAATTGGGCCCCAGTGAGGGGAATGTTGGCAGGGAGTCACATTCTGATTTGGCTCTGCGGGTGGCTAACATTGAAAAGCAGCTTGCCAGGACTGCTCCTAGGAAAGCCTCTGGCAAGAAGAGACACATGGACCCCAGGCATGCTCCCCTTACTGAGATGTATGTGGGGATTGATGAGCTTGGTGACTGTCACCCCCTAGAGATGGGGGAGCTCTCTCCGGATTCTGACTCTTCTGGGAACCAGCAGAAGGGTTGCGATAGTGGCCCTGCGTCTGCGTCCGGAGAGGAATCATGGTACCCTGAGGACACTGATAATCTGCTGTCACATATTTTTTAAATTTTGCACATTGCTGCCCCTGAGGTAGCTAAAAGAAAGCAGGGGGAGTTTTTTAGCCCTGGTAAACAGCGTCTAAAGTTTCCTGAGCAGGAACATTTTACCACCTTGGTGCTTAAAGAATGGGAACTTCCTAACAAGTTGCCTGCGGTGCCCAAGGGTTTGGATAAAAGGTATCCCTTTCCCGTTGATCTTGTTAAGAGGTGGTCATTTCCCCCTGAAGTGGACGCTCCCGTGCTAGGCTTGTCCAATACTTCGGTCATGCCTTCCCCTGACACTACCACTCTGAGGGACGGAGAGGACTGGCACATGAATCAAGTGGCCTGCCATGCTTTTACCTGTGTGGGGGCTGGCTTGTGCCCTGTATGTGCTGCCGCCATTACTGCTATTGCCCTTAAGAAACTGCTTAAGCGTCTCACTGATGGCACAACAGCTGGTAGTGTGGGGGAGAAATAAAGGACTCTCTTACTTTGCACTGATTTTGTGGCCTTTATCCCTACTGCTATGGATGATGCTGTGTGGAAGGACCTCTGCGCTCTTGGTGGCTATGCGCTGCTCTGTCTGGTTGCGCCAGTGGGCAGCTGATGCTGCGGCTACGAAAGCTCTCACTGGCCTCCCCTTCGTGGGGCTGCGGCTGTTTGGGGAACGTCTTGATGTTCTAGCCGAGGATGGGAGGCTGCCTCAGCGTAGGAGGCAGTCTCGGCCCTTTCGGGGGTGCTCTGCCCCCCTCCCTTCCTTTCGCATTCCCAGAGTGGGCCGTGGCTCCCTCCTCTCCAGTGGTCGCAGAGATTCTTGGGGCCGTGGCAGAACCTGTGGTCGTCCTGGTTTCTCCTGGAATCCTAAGCCCAAACCCTCTCCCAAGCCCCCTCAGGCATGAAGGGGCACCCTCACCCATCCGGTGGATTCAGGAGGTAGTGTCCTCTGGTTACAAGATAGAGTTTGCAGCCTGTCCACCCCCCCCCCCCACCCCCCCAAGATTCATCAGATCCCAGATGTCTTTAAACCCCCTCTCCGCTCAGGGGTTGCTTATGGCAGTTCATTTCCTGTTAAGTCCGGAGTCATTTGTTTGGTGCCTCATCAAGAAAGAGGTCAGGGGTACTATTCCAATCTTTTCACGGTCCCCAAAAAGGACGGCTCTCTGAGGCCTATTCTGGATCTGAAGGGCCTCAACAAATTTGTCAGATTCAAGCATTTTCGCATGGAGACGCTGCGCTCTGTCAGTACCCTTTGCCCGGGCGACTTCATGACCACTGTGGACATCAAGGATACTTATCTTCATGTGCCTATCTTCCCAGGTCATCAGAGATTTCTAAAGTTCGGGCTGCAGGGTCAGCATTACCAGTTTGTGGCTCTACCCTTCGGTATCACCTTGGCACCTCGGGTGTTCACCAAGGTCTGGCGGGAGTGATGGCTCTGCTAAGGAACCAGGGCATCCGCATCATTCCTTACCTGGACGACATCCTGATTGTGGCCGAGTCTTCTCCTCCGGCCGAGCGGGACACTCAAATGGTGACATCCACTCTGGAGTCTTTCGGCTGGGTGATCAACTATCCCAAGTCTTCTCTGTCCCCGTGATTGGTGAGGACCTTTCTGGGCATGACTCTGGATACCTCTTAGGTCAAGGTGTTTCTTCCTCAGCAGAAGGTGGAGGGTTTTCAGCTGCAGGCTCGGGCTCTGCTGTCGTGTCCTCATCCCTCCATCTGTCAGGGGATGTAGTTGGTGGGCCTGATGGTGTCCTGCTTCGAGGCAGTCCCCTTTGCTCAGTTTCACATGATACCTCTTCAGTTGCACCTCTTGTCAGTTTGGGATCGGGACCTTGTGTCCCTGGATCAGGAATTTGTTCTGTCTCCCCTGGCTAGACAGTCTCTCTCGTGGTGGCTGGACTCAAGGAACCTTCTGGGGGGCAGGTCCTTCCTGCCCCCGTGTTGGGAAACGGTCACCACGGATGCCAGTCTGACCGGCTGGGGAGGCTTCTGGAAGTTCCTGAGGTTCCAGTGTCGGTGGGGCCCACAAGAGGCCCATGCTTCCATCAACGTCCTGGAACTGAGGGCGATCAGGTTGGTTCTTTCTCGCTTATCCACTCACCTCTGGGGTTGGGCTGTTCACATTCGCTCAGACAACCAGATGGCGGTTGCCTACATCAACCATCAGGGAGGGACTCGGAGGAAGCGAGTCTTCAAGGAAGTGTCCCTGATTCTGTCTTGGGCGGAACAGCATGTTTCCTGCATCTCAGCGGTCTACATCCCAGGGGTGGAGAACCAGGTGGGGGACTCCCTGAACAGGGGGACGTCTTGTCTGGGGGATTGGGGTCAGCCGGACATGAACCTGTTTGCATCCCATTACAATCACAAACTTCCCAGATTTGTCTCTCTGTCTCAGGATCCAAGAAGAGTTTGGTTCGCAGACGTCATGCGGTTGGCAGTAGACCGGCACGTCTTGAACAAGGATCCAGATCTTCTCACCCAGGGGCAGCTACGCCATCCCAAATTACAAACTCTGGCTTTAATGGCTTGGCTGCTGAAAGCTCCATATTGATGGAAAAGCAGTTGCCTGTTTCTTTTGTTGATACCATGATTCGGGCTAGGAAGAAGTCCTCGTCCTTTATCTATTACAGGGTTTGGCATGCTTACATTGCCTGGTGTGAGTCCAAGTCTCTTCCCTGTTGGGTGTTTTCTATTCCCAGGATTCTGGAACTCTTGCAACATGGTTTGGATCAGGACCTTCAACTTAGTACCCTAAAAGGCCATGTTTCAGCTCTGGCAATTTTTTTTCCAAAGATCTTTTTCCAATTTCTCATGTGCGTCCACCCCGTAAGCCTTTGCTACCAATCTGGGATTTGAATCTGGTGTTGTCTGCTCTGCATGGGCCTCCCTTTGAGCCTATCCGTGATGCCACCTTGTCTATTCTGACCCTTAAGGTAGCCTTTCTGGTGGCTATCACTTCTGTAAGGCGAGTTTCTGAGCTAGCGGCACTTTCCATCAAACATCCTTATTTTGAGAGACATCAGGATAAGGTGGTGTTCCGGCTCAAGCCGGACTTCCTGCCAAAGGTTGTGTCTGCCTTTCATCTTAATCAGGACATTGTCTTGCCTTCTTGTGTCCTAATCCTGCTAATTCCAAGGAGCGGACTCTGCATTCCCTGGATGTGGTCAGGGCTCTGAAGTTTTTTTTGGTCGCCACTGAGCCTTTCAGGAAGTCTGATGCTCTTTTTGTTCTCACTTCTGGGCCTAGAATGGGCTTGCCTCCGGCTAAATCCACTATCGGCAAACGTCATCCCGCTCCTCCTATACCCCCTCCGAGCTCCGGCATCTGTCAGATGCCGGTGGTGATCGGAGCAGGGCGGATGTCATCCGAGGAGGCTCCGATCGGAGCCCCCTCGCCTGTCACCCTCCCTGCGCCGATCACCACCGGCATCTGTCAGTGACAGCGGCGCGGGACAGACAGCGGCGAGGGACGTCGGATCGGAGGTGAGTACAGTGTAAAAAAAGAAAAATAAAGATTTTTTTTCTCTGTGTCTGTGTGATTTTTTACTTTTAACCCCTTGTGAACTGGTAAGGGGTCCATGACCCCTATACCAGTTCACAAGGCTGGGGGGATGGCAAGCCACCTGCGCTAGCGGGTGGCTTGCCATTAACCCCTGGCACCCCCATTACCTGCCTCCCCAAAGGCCAGGGGGGGCAGAAGAGCCCGGGCCCACATAGGCTATGTGGGCTCGTAGGCTGCAGGGTGGGGGGGCCACAAAAGCTGGCCCTCCCACTTTGTGCCTACAAGCCCCCATAGCTGGTCCCGGGCTGGTTACTTTGGGTAAGGGAACCCCACGTCAATTTTTTTTTTGGATTTTTAAGGGTTTTTAACCCTTAAAAATCAAAAAAAAAATGGGGTCCCCCTCCCCTGGGAGGGGGGACCCTATGTCATTTTTTTTTTTGATTAACCCTTTGTGTTCTGTCATCCAGCAGCTATAAAAGGCTTCTAGCAAGTGAGCAGAAGCCAGTGAACGCCGAGGGACAGAGTGCTCCAGGATGGATGGGAGGTGAGTACAGTGTAAAAAAAAAAAAAAAAATAATAAAATATTTTTTTCTCTGCTTGTGTCTGTGTGATTATTTACTTTTAACCCCTTGTGAACTGGTAAGGGGTCCATGACCCCTATACCAGTTCACAAGGCTGGGGGGATGGCAAGCCACCTGCGCTAGCGTGCGCTAGAGTGTGACAAAAACTCCAGGTAGGCTGGCACTTAAAGGGTTAAATGTAGATGTCCTTTTTCGGAGGAGGATTCGCATCTATGGGAAAAATGTCCCAAATTGGATGCTCCTTTTGCCAAAAGCTCTAAAGGAGCAGGTTTAGCGTTTGAAGATTTTGGGGTTCTTAGTGATCCCCTAGATAAGAAAATAGATTCACTGCCTAAAAAGGCTTGGCAAGTAGAGTCTAATCTATTAAGGACACATTTGGCATCCAATTGTGTGATCAGAAATTTAGGATTTTGGCTCCAACTACTTAAAGATTGTCTTTTGGAGAGAACTAGTCTGGAAAAGATTTCAAAAGCTTTACCAATTCTCTTTTCAGCTACGGATTTTGTTACGGATGCCATGGCTAAATCAATCAGATATTCGGCACAAAATATGGCGGTAACCAATTCCGTGCGCAGGACTCTGGTTGAGGACCTGGTCTGGCGATATTGGTTCAAAGATGAGACTTTGTGCTATGCCCTTCAGAGGTGAGTGTCTGTTTGGGTCAGACTTAGGTAAAGTTTTGGACAGGACTGGCAGACATGACGGCAGACAGGAATAAATGTTTTCTGCCTCGTCCTAGAGCTTCAGTTAATAAAATGTTTTTTCCCAGGAATTCCATTAGGCGTCCCTTTTCTTAACAAGTGTGCTCCTAGAAGATCCAGGGGTGCTTCTTCCTCTTACAATGCTTCAAGAAAGGGCAACTTTAGAGGTTCCACCTTGTTTGGAACCTACCAGGCAAAACCCAAAATGCAATGACGCCAATGCCCTAATTGGCGCCAGGCTAAGGAGTTTTTCATTGTAAGAGGAATTACGGAAGGGTTCCACATAGATTTTTCTCAAAGCCCTACTTCAAGATTTTTGATTTCTTCTCTGCCCAAGGGCAAGGAAGAGAGAGAAGCGTTTTTTCTGAGTCTGGCGGACATGAAGTCAAGGGGAGTTATTGTTCCAGTGCCCCGGCCTCTGCAGGGGACAGGGTTCTACTCCAGCATTTTTTTTGGTAAAATAGAGCTCAGGGGGGTTCAGGTTTATTCTGAACTTAAAGAGTCTCAATTTATTTGTTCGGTACAGACATTTCAGGATGGAAACAATTTTTTTCAGTAAAGAATATGCTTCTCAGAGGTGCCTTCATGGCATCAATAGATTTGAAGGACGCTTATTGGCAAGTACCAATGAGTCCTCTGGCTCAATCTTTTATGAGACTTGCAATAAGAGATGGAGACCAGGTTTTGCATTTCCAGTTTGTCTGTCTTCCCTTCGGCCTAGCATCAGCTCCAAGGATTTTTACCAAGGTTCTGGCAGAGCCTTTGGCATATCTGACATGCAGAGGGATAGGGGTGGTTGCTTATTTAGACGACCTCTTACTGTTTGCCCAATCAAAGGACAAGTTGTTGGAAAATCTTCATTACACCATGAATCTGTTATCCCGCCTAGGTTGGTTTGTAAATTTCAACAAGTCAACCCTGGTGCCCTCACAAATTATGACATACTTGGGGTTCGAGATCGATTCGGTCCGCCAGGTCCTTATTCTGCCTCCTCAAAAGGTTATGTCTCTCCAAGAAGCAGTTCAGTGTATCTGTTAGGACACAGTCCCCTCAATAAGACAAGCAATGAGCGTGCTCGGATTCCTAATGTCATCATTTCCAGCAGTAAGATGGGGTCCGCTTCACTCCAGATTCCTCCAGGGGCATATTCTGAAGAACTGGGACGGAACCCAGGACGGGCTGGAACAACAGCTGCCAATTCCAGGAGAGGTGAGGGATTCTCTGGATTGGTGGTTGGAAGAGAATCGGTTCTCGGAGGGATTACCTTAGGGGGATCCCAGAGAAATGATTGTAACTGTGGATGCTTCAGCCTGGGGCTGGGGAGCCCATTGCAAGACGTAGACGGTTCAGGGAAGATGGTCAAATGCCTTGAGTCGGTCCTCTTCCAATCTAAGAGAATTAATTGCTATAAAAGAAGCATTATGGGCCCTGAAGCAACATCTACAGGGGAAGCGTGTGCAAGTCAGTTCGGACAATGCTACATCAGTAGCTTACATAAACCATCAAGGGGGGAACAAGATCATCAAAGGGGGAACAAGATCCTCAAGGTTGATGATTGTTGCAGCAGAAATTTTGTTATGGGCAGAAGACAGTTTGAAATCCCTGACAGCAGTTCACCTGAAAGGAACCTTAAATCAGGCGCCGGATCTTCTGAGTCGGTCTCAGATCAGAGAATCGGATTGGTCTCTAGATTTGGGAGCTAAGAGCTAAGAGGCGTCCCGGAGGTAGATCTATTTGCGTCAGCGAAGAACCACAAGGTGGACAATTATTTCTCATTGAATCCGAGGGATTCGGCATTGGGAGTGGATGCGTTGCCACAGACATGGCAATTCGATCTAGCATATGCCTTTCCTCTGGTACATTTGATTCCGATGATACTAAAGAAGCTCGTCAGGGAACCAGCTACGATACTCCTGGTGGCTCCATGCTGGCCCAAGAGACCTTGGTTTTCGACTCTGGTGGAACTATCGATTCAGGACCCTTGGGAGATCCCTGTGAGCGCTCATCTCTTATCCCAAGGACCTGTGTTTTGTCCAAAGCTGCAATGGTGGAGGTTGACTGTTTGGACCCTAAAGTCTCCTTACTACAAAAGAAAGGGTATTCAGAGCGAGTCATAGATACTCTTCTTTCAAGCTGGAAGGTTGTAACCAGGAAAATTTATCTTAAAGTATGGAAAACGTTTAATTCTTGACAAACTGAAAATGGGAAAGTTTCATCCAGGGTACCGTTGATACTGGTTTATTTACAGTATGGAGTCGACATGGGACTCGGTGTTAATACTTTGAAAGTTCAGCTGGCAGCCTTGTCAGTTTTTTTGGATAAGAGATTATCATCCATTTCTATTATCAAGCGGTTCTTGCTGGCAGTCAAACGCTCTAAGCCGGCACCATCCAAGGTGGTTCTGCAGTGGGACTTGGCTAAAGTTTTGTCTATGCTATGTTCTCCTCCTTTTTTTCCCAACAAGAATCTAGACATTAAATCTCTCACCTGGAAGGTGTTGTTTTTGGTAGCCATTACTTCAGCCCGCAGAATTAGTGATATACAGGCCTTATCATGTCGTCATCCATTCCTACAGGTGTTTTCGGATCGCATTGTGATGAGCGTGGATCCTTGTTACCTCCCTAAGGTTGCTTCAGATTTTCACAGATCTCAGGAGATCATTATTCCTTCTATCACGCAAGATGTTCCGGAACTTATGGCCTTGGATGTCAGATCTCAGCTGTTGCTTTATCTTCAACAGACTTCGGATTTCAGGAAAGCGGACAGCCTCCTTTGCAGGCCCTAGGAAGGGTCTAAGAGTATCAAAGACTATGTTGGCAAGATGGATGAAAGGTATCATTAAGATGGCTTATAGAGATGTCAATTTACTAAGTGAGGTGACGGCACATTCTACAAGAAGTGTATCTACATCTTGGGCAGAGCAAGCTGGTGTCTCCATGGAACACATTTGCAAGGCAGCAACCTGGTCTTCAACTAAAACCTTTGCAAGACACTATCGTTTGGATCTCCTGTCTCAGAAGGATCAGTCTTTTGGCAGAAGTGTGCTTTGTGCGGTTCTTCCCACCCAATGAGGTAGTCCTCGCCTATCTCTCAGGCGTATGCTGCCCGAAGGATGTTTTGAGAAAACTTAAGTTAGGTACCTGGTAACTTTTTTTCGAAACATCCGAAAGGGCAGCATACGCCGGTTTCCCTCCCTTATTGTCTTTTAAGATGTGGAGTTGGATTATGTATTAGATTATGTGGAGTTGTGGGTCTGTATCTTTTCTCTCCTTCAGATCTCTACAACAACTGGGGAAGAGAGGGAGAAGTCAAGACTTTATTTTGGCTGGTGGTCACGTATTCCCCTCTGTGGGAGGAGCCCGGAAGTCTTAGGCGTATGCTGCCCTTTCGGATGTTTAGAAAAAAAGTTACCAGGTACCTAACTTAAGTTTTTTTTTTTTTTTTTTTTTAATATAGGATTGTTGGGTTAAATCTGCCCCAAGGGTAGTTTCCTCTCCTAAAAGAAACAGTGAGAATTCTCAACTGGCTCTTAAAGTGGACCAAGACCCAGGATTTTAACTATCTCCGGTTTTGGTCCTTGCCCCCAGGCACCCCGATTAGGGATGCCCCACTGTGAAACCACCCAGATCTCACTAACCCTTCCCCGGTCCTACGGTGTGTGCGCAGCCCCTCACCCAGTCAAGATCGGCCTTCGTGAGTGGATGAGATGAGTGGATCCGAGTGCGCTGGCGGCCGCATCCCCCGCTACCCTTTAATAGGGAGCGTGCCTGCGCTGGCCATTCACAAATGCCTGGCACAGGCAAGCGCCCTGCTATAGAGATAGCGTTGATGCAGCCGGTGTTTGCACATGCGCTGTTGTACTGGGAAAAAAGGTGAGTTTTTGGGCTACCTCTGGGGTTTTATACAGCGGGGCATCCAGAAACTGGATTCCGATCGATTCCCTTCCCCCCAGGGCATCCAAAATCGGGATGCCCCGCTGTGCGAAACCCCCCAGGTCACCCCATACACTTACCTTGTTTCCCGGTCCAACGGTGCATGCATGAGCCATGGCCGCATCCCCGCTATCCCTCCAGCAGGGTGCGTGCCTACGGCAGGCTGTTGTAAATGGGCGGCGCAGGCACGCTTCCTGTTAGAGGGAAGCGGGGGATGCGACCGCCAGCGCTCTCGGAGTTGCTGGCCTTAGACGCTGGATTAGACATTGTGACGTCAGCTGCTCCTATAGCACTGATTGGACGAGCAGCCACGCATGCGCCGTAGGACCGGGAAGAGATGAGTTTCTTCGGTCGAATTAGGGGGTTTCACACAGCGGGGCACCCCTAACCGGGGGAAAGGACCAAGACCCAGGATAGTCAAAATCCTGGCTTTTGGTCCACTTTAAATAAAGGGAGTTTACATCTCCCCCCCCCCCCCCCCCCCCATATATGACTAAGTACAGTTGACCAAAAGCGCCCCTAGGCTCTAAAGGTCACCAAAATCGCCCTATTCCCTCTTCGTTGTGTGCAAACCCCCAGAAACTTGCCAAAACCAATGGACCATTTCTGTGCCTCGCCATGCCTTCAGCCAGACGTGGGCCCGTGGTGGGCATTCCTCAGGCGAGCTACATACAGGTCTACCTTGATACAAATGAAAGGAAAGAAAGGTTTACCAAGATGTTGAAAAACTAGATAGAGGATCCGCACTCTTAAAAGTCCATAACTTTATTCAATGATACTTAAAACCGTCTCCAAAGGTTATAATGCATCCATAAAATCAGTCATACCAGACGCAAGCAGGTGATAGAAACGCATCAGAGGATTCAGCTATTCTAACGATTAGGGGTCCTTAATCATAAATAAGGAAAAGATGGTGGGTGCTGAGGGAAGAGAAAAAACGGGCAAAAAAAAAAAACTGGTCGAGTGGTCTTGCCGAGTCCACCATTGACGTTTTTTTTTTTTTTTTTTTTCTATTTAGTTTATGCTTTTGCTGCAGAACAAGGAGCCAGCCATTGAAAAGTAAGTACGTCTCTACCTTTCTGTGCGTTTCATTGTTGCCTGGAGGTTGAAAATATCTGACGCATACAGATGGACTGGTTCTGTCGCTGTCTTAAAGTGGAGCAAAACCCAGGATTTTGAGTATCCTGGGTTTTGGCACTTTCCCTCTGCGTGAAACCCCCCAGATAGCCGAAGTTAACTCCTCTTCCTGATCCTACAGCGCATGTGCAGCCGCTCTTCCAATCGGCGAACTCGGAGCTGCTGACCTTGCGTCGTCTAAGGCCAGCAAGCTCGGAGTGTGCGGAAGGCCACATACCCTGCTTCCCTCTAACAGGGAGTGTGCCCGTGCCGGCCATTCACAAATGCCTGGTGCGGGCACGCACCCTGCTAGAGGGATAGCGGCTTGTGCATGCGCCGTTGGACCGGGAAGCAAGGTAAGTGGGGCAACCTGGGGGGTTTCACACAGTGGGGCAGATTGCCCCGGGTGGAGGAAATCGTTTGGCCCAGGAATCTTAGAGGCCTGCTGAGCCAAATTAGAGCCCTTTTTTTTTTTTTTTTTTTTTTTTTTTTTTTTTTTTTTGAATGGTGCCCCCTGGAGCCCAGTTTGGGATAGTGCCCTGGGATAGTCCCACCGCACAGCACGCACACCCCAAAGGCTGACCATGTTTGTCTATTGTTATTTGTGCAACGTAGCGGCACTGCTGAACAATCTGTAATGGCTGACGTAAGGCCTTAAAGCGATCCCACACCCATTTTCTACATAACGGGGCTGCAGCGTGACAGTGTCGGGGGTGGGGGCATCTAGATTGATAGAGCCCCCTGCGCATAGACCCCCAAAATCCTTACCTGCAGTCCTCGGCCGAAATGCAGCCCTGCAATTGGCCACCAGCGGTCCCATGGATTGGGGTCACGTTCTGTTTCCCAGCCGCTGGTCCAGGCTGCATTTCGCCTAAAAAAAAATTGAGGTGCAAGTAAGTATTTTGGAGGGTTGCCCTTCCACACCCATTTTCTACATAAGGGGCGTGGTGACCTATTTTGAAAGTCGTGGGGGGGGGATACATTAAACCGGACCAACAGCCTGGCACAGCTGGAAAAGAAAGGTAGCGGCCATTTTGGAGCTTTCTCTCCCAGCATCTCGGCCATACTGCTGCCTGGATTCAACTGACATAACTGAAAGTGCACAGTAACAGGAAGCCCAGCAGCACTTCCTGTTTGCAGGCGACCTGCAGATGCATGAGCTGCCATTTTGTTTCTAAAATGTACTACAGCAGGTGTTAGAAAAAGGTTAATTATTTTTTATGTATATATAAATAATCTAAATTGCTCTGGGGAGGGATGCATATGAGCGCTGTTTGTTGTGTTGGTCTGCTTTAAGACATTTTTGACTGTTGGTCCGCTTTAACACTATTTATCTCATCTGTTTTTTTTTTCTTTCCTTTTTAATAGCCCGGAGCCACAAAAGCAGGTCCGGTCCACTGGGGGCACCCTTATTGTTATAGTTCCAGGTAGGTGTTTTTTAATTTTAATTTTTTTTTTTTATGATCAACAGAAGGTGCATGTAATTAACCTGTATCGGTTTGAAGCAAAGCTGGTATGCTTCTGTTAAAGCGGACCAAAACCCACCGAACTTGTGAAGTAGATTTGGCCATAGCCCCTGCTGATATTTTCAAGGGCGGCTATCCGTCAGGCGTACCCCCTCCTTCGTGCCCGTTTAACGGGGGGCCCTGAGTGTCGTTCAGTTTTTCAAATCAGTCTAGGAGATAAGAAATACGCGAGACAGAAGGACACAGTCATTGGAATGCATCACGGAGATGCATCTGCTGCTCCTCCCTTTTGATGTTTTTATTTATAGTAAAATAGAAAGCGTACATACGTCATCTACAGGGGGCATATCATTAGAAAAAAATTAATATCTAGCTCAGTAATTGGTCTGTTCTAACTAACGAGCACAATCTTTGGAATATTATCTATGCCTAAGGGCAGGACACTCAAAGGCGTTGTCAAGCTTCCCAAAACCATCTTTATCACAGTAATACATTAGTAGCAGCATATTCTATTATCTTCATAATCCTAAGCACTATTGTCAAGCGAAAGAGAATAGCGCAGAGTGAAGTGGCTGCCTGAGGGTTTTCAACCTTAATTAGCCACTAAGCATACAACCATTGGAGAGAGGGAATGTTCATATTCATATATATTCATTTTATTGACCTCCATCCATCACAATATTCCCTTCGTAGGGTGTAGGACTAGAAATGGATATTTTAGTTTTTCGGACCAGCCTGCTGTCTTTCTCTGTTAGATGGCAGGTCATCAGCCATTGCATAGATGTGACAATGACATCATTGCCACACATAACAATGGCAATGAATGGAGTAGGTGGAGCTTTACAGCTAAAACAAGGGCTATTATCTGGGATTTAGAGTGAAGCAGGAGCACTAAAAATTGGAAGAAGGTCCTCTTCATGGGGGAAACAATTCAGGGGATGCTAGTTAAAAATGTGGGTTTTGGCCCGCTTTAATCCTGGGAGGAAAGGGAGACGGGGACCTCATTTATTAGCGCAGCTCTAAGTAGACCACTTCTTGGAGATGATTACAGTTGCAGGTCACTTTAGGGAGGGACCTATTGTGAGGAATATGATGAAATAACGTGATTTCATTTCTGATACACCCAGGCCACCCCTTTCATAGAAGGCACCTCTGTAACAAAACCCTGGGCCTTAAAGCGGACCTTCACCTTGAATAAGAATAATCCTATATGTTTCCCACACCCTGCACATAGAGATTGCTCACATTAAAAATCATCCTACCTGCATCTACTGCATGTTATGAGCCTTTAAACATCCAAGATGGCGGCTTATGGAACACCAGGCAGCCTGCAAACAGGAAGTGTCTTCTGACTGTGTTGCTCTGCATTCTGGGACTGCTGTCCTTTCCCTGACCCCAGCTCTGCTCTGTCTGTGCAAAGCTCAGCTATAACCTCACCCCCTGCACTTTATCCTGCTCACCTCTCCTCAGTATGTGTGATGCTTCTGAGGCAAGATGGGGCGCCCATATTCTAGAGTCCTGAACAGAGTTGCAGCCCAGTGGGAGAAAGAATAATAAGCAGCTAAAAACTTACAATATATTAATTTTAGATGCTGGGGAATAGTTTTTAAGGGTTTGGGCTTTTCATTAAATCATGGTGAAGGTCCGGTTTAAAGTGAGGGGAAAGTCCATATTTGTGCAACAAAAAAAGTCACCTGCCCGGGAGAGATGCTCAGGCAGGGCCTAGTTCAAAGACCTCCTTCTGGTTCCCTTCACACCTTTTGGCTGTATGGAATGGAACCAGTCAGGACACCAGTTTGGGAGCTGCTCTCACTTCATCCCGACTCCCAACACTGTATTGAGAGATACTGGGCCACCGTTCATCCGAGCCATTCCAACTCGACTCCCAACATGGTACTGAGAGATACTGGGCCGCCGTTCATCCTAGCCATTCCGACTCCAAACACTGTATTGAGAGATACTGGGCCGCCATTCACTCTAGCCATTCCGACTCCCAACACTGTACTGAGAGATACTGGGCCACCGTTCACCCTAGCCATTCCAACTCCCAACACTGTACTGAGAGATAATACCATATTCTAAGTATGTCACACACCCCACTTCAATCATTAAATATTACACTTGGGATATACTCACCGCTAGGTGGCAGTGTTGCAGAGAATCTCCAAAAAAGCAACAGGCCCCTCCCGGTCTATACATACCTGGCACCTCCCAACAATTCCCCAGTGTTATTCTCTGCAAGGTGGCGACAAGACAGAAGAAAGAAGTCTCCTGCTTGCAGGTAGCCGGGGTATCACCCCGCCCCCCCCCCCCCTCCATGGTCTATTTCTGTCCGGCTCTGTTTATTCCATTTCCCTCATATAACTGGCAGCCTCCCAGCTTAGGCTGTAGGCCGGACGAGGGTAGCCGGCACCCTTGGTGCCTAGGAGATTAGCTCCTCCGTTCGACCTCATATTATGGGGCATAACGGTATCCTGGAGTGGTGATCCGGACGTGGGATGCCCCCATTTACCTAGCAGTCAGATAGCCTTTTACATGAGGTGATCTGGGCATGGGATAGTGGTCTACTCTCTTGCACCGGGTGTCATGAGTGACTGTGTGTGTTTGCGGCTGAACTGGATGGTCTATGTGGGGCTCCTGCGTTTTTTGTTTTATTGCGCTTTTCCGGCGGGCGTTTGGTGTGTGTGTCAGGATTCGTCAGGCGATCCGGCCCGCTGCGGGTGTTTTTGTACTTGGGTGCATGATGGCGCCGTTTTGCGCGGGATTCCTCTCAGGAGCCGAGGGGCGGGGTCACGCGGCGCGCTGCGCAAGCGAAACACTTTGGGGCTGAGAGACCATTCCCCCCGGCGAGCTGAGAACCTGCTCAGAGAGTCCGCCTCCGTGTTCTCCGCTCCCGGAATGTAAACTGCTGAAATGCAGGGGACGTGGGTGTCTGCCCAGGACAGAATCAAAGACACTTCCTTGAGGGCACTCCTGCTGCGAGTCCCTCCCTGGTGATTGATGTAGGCGACCGCCGTTCGGTTGTCCGACCGGACTTGCACCGGCAATCCTTACAACTGATGAGTCAAGCGAAACAGAACCATCCTGATGGCCCTCAACTCCAGAACATTGATGGACTCGTGAGCCTCCTGAGGCCCCCACCGTCCCTGAAACTGACGATCCTTCCAGAACCCCCCCCCCCCCATCCTGATAGACTGGCACCCGTGGTGACCGTCTCCCAACAAGGGGCCAGAAGGGATCTGCCCCTCGACAGATTGATTGGATCCAGCCACCACTGAAGGGAGCACCGAACTCAGGGGGTCATCAGGAAGGACTGATCCAACGACAGTGGCGACCCGTCCCAGGCCGCCAACAGATGGAGCTGGAGTGTCCTTGTGTGGAACTGAGCAAAGGGAACCGCTTCGAAGGAGGCTACCATCAATCCCACCAGCCTCATCCCCAGTCTGATGGCCGGACGAGGGATAGACAGGAGGAGTCGAACCAACTCCTGAATCAAGAGAACCTTGGACTGAGGAAGAAACACCCTGGCCTGGGAAGTATCCAGGGACATTCCCAGAAAAGACACTAACCTGGACGGAGAAAGGGAGGACTTGGGGTAGTTGATCACCCACCCGAATCTCTCCAGAGTGGACACCACAGTTCTGGTGTCCAATACCGCTTGGCTGAAGGAAGATGCCATAATGAGAAGGTCGTCCAGATAAGGGACAATGCGAATACCCTGGGCTCTGAGGAGAGCCATCACCCCGGCCAGCACCTTGGTGAAAACCCTTGGAGCCGAGGTAAGACCGAAAGAAAGTGCCACAAACTGAAAATGCCGATCCTCCACCACGAACCTGAGAAATCTCTGGTGCGCTGGAAAAATCGGCACATGCAGATGTCTACGGGCGCCAGAAAGTTCCCCTGCCGAAGAGAATGGATAGCTGAACGCAGCGTTTCCATGCGAAATTTCCGCGGACGGACGAACCTGTTGAGGATCTTTAGATCCAGAATGGGTCGAACCGAGCCGTCCTTCTTGGGCACCGTGAACAGATTGGAATAAAAGCCCCGACCTCTGTCTGAGGGGGGCACTGGGCAAATAACTGCCATATCCAACAGACTCTTTACTGCCGCCTGGAGCTCCTGCACGGCCAGAAGGTCCGAAGGCACCCGAGACCTGAGGAATCTGGGAGGGGGCCGAAGCTCGAACTCCAGCTTGTAGCCGGAAGTCACCACTTCCCGGATCCATCTGTCCGAGACCTCCCGGTCCCAGACCTGGGAGAAGTGTTGCAGCCGTCCCCCCACCCACATGGGTGAGGGCGCCCCCTCATTGCTGAGCTGGCTTGGCAGCGGGTTTGGGCTTAGAGCCCCAGCTGTATCCTGGGCGAGCATGTCCTCTGCCCTGTTCCAGGAATCTCCTCTGGCTGCGGGGAAAACAATTCCTCTGCCAGCTCTAGCCCCACTAAAGGAAGGAGCAAAGGAACCCGCCCTCCGAAAGGGACGACGCTGTTTTTTTGCGTTGAGGTAACTTACCACCCTTGGCAACTGAATCCAACTTCTCACCAAAGAGCCGTAATCCCACAAAGGGAAGAGCGGTCAGCGACTTTTTAGACACAAAATCAGCCGCCCACTGTAGCAACCAAACCGAACGCCGAATAGTCACCAATAGAGCCACACATCATCAGTGTGTCATCCAAGGTGGCTAGTACAAATGACAAAAACAATTCACACCTTTTAAGGCCAAGGAACTCGTCACTATCCGGATCTAACCCGGGAGAAATCAACAGGTCCCTGACCACCGACCTGGTAGCCACCACCAGCAGCGCTGAAGCACAAACCGGCCTCATGGCTGACCCAACACTGGCAAAACCATGACAAGCCATTTGGTCAATGCATTTATCCTCACCATTTTTAAGCGTGGAGCAATCAGGAAAATTTAAAACAGTAGTGTTGGATAAACCCAAAATCTGTGCATCCACCTCGGGAGGGGACGCCCAACGCTTAACCGTACCCAAGGGAAAGGGATATTTTTTGTCCCAACCCTGAGGGACACCTGGGAGCCGGGCCGGCCTCTCCCATTCCTTAGCAATAATCCCATCAAAATGCTTTTGGTTAGGAAATTCCAAGCGCGGCCTGGATTCTTAGAAAAATTCTCCCTTTTGCTGTGGAACCGCCTCAGGAGGAGAAATAGCCAAAACCTCAAACATCTGAGCCAGAACATTAGGAGTATCCGAACACCTCCCCAAGCCCCGCTCGGTATCAGCACCCACAAACTGCTGATCGTCTGAATTATCTGATTCTTCATATACCTCCCCTTCGTCAAGTTGGGAGTAATCAGACCAGTCCAGATTATCAAGATCATCCAAGTCGGCCGCCGGTGAAGACGGCGACAAGTGCTTTCTCTTAGCCGGAGCCTTTCTGGTGACCGTGCTGGAGAATAATTTTTCAAGATTGGCCAATCGGGCACACATCTCCGATTGCAACTGCCCGCCCATGACAACGTCAGACTGGGCACGGATCAAACTGGGAGGGGGGGGGGGGAGAGACCGGCGGCGCTGAACCAGACGCCTGGGGTCCGGACTGCCGCGTAATAGTCTGCTGTCCGCATGGTATACACAGATATACATCATCGCCAGTAAGGGATGCCCCACACCCCATACACTTCCGGGATTGCCCCGAGGGGAGCCCGAGCCCAGTATCCGGGGATGCCTCCATAAGGTGAACTTATAGTTGGTTGCAATGACCGAGGGAATTACGCATATAAGCAACCCGGGATGCCCCTTTAATGTCCCAAGTGGGAGGATTTGCAATAAGCCAATTAAGAACTCAGGGACCCTAGGACCTGGAGAAACCCCCTAACACCACTGTAGGTTATATCTGAAAGACATAATAAAAAAGGCTAATAAGAAAAGCGGAGTATAAAATATATATATATATATATATGACATAAAAATATATAATTATAGGTGATGGGACAGAAGGGGGGCCCACCGGGCCACTCACTGTGGTCCTGAAGACAGCTTCCTCTCTCCGTGAGGTAAAGAGCAGCTCTGAGGAGAGAAGGGGGGCGTGGCCAGCTCCTTCTGAGGAAACAGGCACAGAGAAAAGCACCTCAGCGGTGCCTGTGACACAGGGGCGGGCCGCAGCGCTGGAAAGCCCGGCCCCGCCCCCAAGAGTGAAAGCGTGAGTGGAGAAGCTCCCCTCCGCCATGACAATGCAAAAAGGCCGGCACCGCAGCCATGTGCGGCCGCGGCGCCGGTCTCAGAAGAGACAGAAGGAGGGGAGCGGGCCGTGGCTTTGACCCTGATGCCTGGCCCCGCCCCTTTTACCTCAGGGAGAAAGCTTGCATAAAAATGGCGGCCACAGCGCCGTTTTGACAGAGAAATACACGCTGTTATGAAGTAATAAATAAGTTAATAACTATTGGGAGGATAATTTAATACATTAATACATTAAAACATTATTAAGAATTAATGATTACAAAATTTGGACCTAACACCGAATAAGGGGCCCTGCTCCTACCCTCCGCTATCCCGCTAGAGAGAGGGGCATTACCCAAAGGGGGGGGACCACCCAAAGTGTAAGGCCAAGGGACGGGGCATCCCAAACCAGGGTCACCGTCCCGGATGACCGCCTACCCTCTTATATAGGGTCTCACGGGAGAGCATTTGCTCTTAAGCACCAAGGGTGCTTTTCTACCCTCACCCGGACCGTCCGCCTAGGCTGGGAGGCATGAGGTAACAGAAAGAAAAAAAAAAAAAGATCCAGGCGGAAATAGATAACTAAAGGGCCGGGAGTCATCCCGGTTACCTGAAATCCCCCTGCCCGCTGTCTGCAGAGATGAAGACTGTGTAATGAGTGGGAGGTCCCAGGTATTTATGGACCAGGAGGGGCTCTCTTTTTTTTTTCCTGGCATCTCTGCATATCGCCCTCTGCAGGTCAGTATTACCCACACGTTATGAATTTCTTGAAGCGGGATGTGTGACATACTTAGAATACTGGGCCACCGTTCACCCTAGCCATTCCAACTCCCAACACTGTACTGAGAGATACTGGGCCGCCGTTCACTCTAGCCATTCCAACTCCCAACACTGTACTGAGAGATACTGGGCCACCGTTCACCCTAGCCATTCCAACTCCCAACACTGTACTGAGAGATACTGGGCCGCCTTTCACCCTAGCCATTCCAACTCCCAACACTGTACTGAGAGATACTGGGCCACCGTTCACTCTAGCCATTCCAAATCCCAACACTGTACTGAGAGATACTGGGCCACCGTTCACCCTAGCCATTCCAACTCCCAACACTGTACTGAGAGATACTGGGCCGCCTTTCACCCTAGCCATTCCAACTCCCAACACTGTACTGAGAGATACTGGCCCGCCTTTCACCCTAGCCATTCCAACTCCCAACACTGTACTGAGAGATACTGGGCCACCTTTCACCCTAGCCATTCCAACTCCCAACACTGTACTGAGAGATACTGGCCCGCCTTTCACCCTAGCCATTCCGACTCCAAACACTGTATTGAGAGATACTGTGCCGCCGTTCACCCTAGCCATTCCGACTCCAAACACTGTATTGAGAGATACTGGGCCGCCATTCACCCTAGCCATTCCAACTCCCAACACTGTACTGAGAGATACTGGGCCGCCGTTCACCCTAGCCATTCCAACGCCAAACACTGTATTGAGAGATACTGGGCCGCCTTTCACCCTAGCCATTCCGACTCCAAACACTGTACTGAGAGATACTGGGCCGCCGTTCACCCTAGCCATTCCAACGCCAAACACTGTATTGAGAGATACTGGGCCGCCGTTCACCCTAGCCATTCCGACTCCCAACACTGCACTGAGAGATACTGGGCCGCCTTTCACCCTAGCCATTCCGACTCCAAACATTGTACTGAGAGATACTGGGCCGCCTTTCACCCTAGCCATTCCGACTCCAAACACTGTACTGAGAGATACTGGGCCGCCTTTCACCCTAGCCATTCCGACTCCCAACATTGTACTGAGAGATACTGGGCCACCTTTCCCCCTAGCCATTCCGACTCCCAACACTACTGAGAGATACTGGGCCGCCGTTCACCCTAGCAATTCCGACTGCCAACACTGTACTGAGAGATACTGGGCGCCTTTCACCCTAGCCATAAACCAAATTCATTTTCGGAACCTGGAAGTCATAAGGTCCACAGATGTGTTTCTTGAGTGCTCAGGGCCCGAGTTATGAAGAATTGTGGTCCAGATCCAAACCATCCCACCGAGTTTGGATTCCCCAGATGCACCGATCTTCGAAACGGTGGTTTATAGAAGCTTCCTCAAAAGTTGATGACCCAAAATAATTTTTGGAGTTTATTCTGGCTAGAGACCTAAAGGAGGGAACAGCTCATCTACCTGAGGGGGGAGTGGGAGACCTGGTAATAAAAAAAAAAAAAAAAAAGCTCTCCTGGGCTAGCCCCAGACGTCTTACCTCTCGGGGTTCCTATGTACGTGCGGAAGAGGTCCCAGGCTACTTGCAGGCACTGCTTGCCCCCGGTGGCCGCTCTGCATCACTACCCATCACCCATTGGCACTAAGGTACTGATTGCTTATCTGCTCATTATGCATGTAAATAGCACTTGGAATCTGCTTTTCAGTAAGATAAAGTCATTTTCTTAAAAAGAACGTTTTCTTAATCTCTTTTCTGTTTTACAGGCACTGATCCTGCGAAGTCGGCTGCAGAAAATAAAGAAGCAGCCGCGGCCCCTCCAGGTAAATAAGGTTTTAGCAGTCAGTGATGTGAAGCACAATACAATGTTTAACAGAACAAGCAAAACTTTCCAAACCTGAAAGGGGAAAACCCAGCAGGGGCTGGCCTGGAAAATAAAATCTAAAAGATTCCAGGGCTGGCCACTGGCTTTTCCACAGTGCATCCCAAATCAGGATGCCCCACTGTGTGAACCCTCCCCTAGGGCATCCCTAAAACCCACCTTTCTCCACTTCAACGGCACATGCACAGGCTCTTGTCCAATGAGTGGATATCATCCAAGAAAAACTAAATTTAAATGTGAATAAGTCTGGAGGACCAGATGGACTTCACCCAAGAGTTCTCAAAGAAATTGGTTCTGTTATCTCATCACCCCTGTTGTTGATCTTTAAAGACTCACTAACAACTGGTATAGTAACTGGATTGAAAACTGTCTGAAGGATCGTGTGCAGAGAGTTGTGGGTAATGATACCTACTCTGAATGGTTACCGGTTGTAAGTGGCGTACCCCAGGGTTCAGTGCTGGGCGAGTTTGGGTTTGGTGCCCCCCTTATGTGAGGGAACCAAGGATGCGCCTATTTTCCTAATAATGGTCCAGAGGAAATTTAAGGTTAATCCTTTTTTATTATTCTATGTGGATGAGTCATGTACAGAAAGGTTTAAAATAAAACATTCAGGTATAGTCTAAATAATTTCTTACTGTCTTATTTGGTGACTAAGTTAATATTTACAGTGATCATAGAGGTAAGGCAAGTGGGTGGATGAGTGCAAATAGTCCATGGTTTTGCCCACAGGGCTGGGTAGGTGGTGGGCACTTGTGTGCACTACCTTCCTTGAAGTTCCTGGGGAAGGTACTTCCAGTTGTAGCAAGTAAGTAGTGTGTCGGGTGTTGCGGCCGCCATGTTTGGGTGGGCCTTACGGCGCCATTTTGGCGAATACATAGTATAGCGGCCGCCATTTGGGGTGGATTGCGGCGGCGGGGTTGTAGTGGCGGGAAGTCATCCCGTTATTTTTTCAGGGGTAGAGGTTATAGGGTGTCATAAATTGATAGTAATTTCTGTTGCTATAAGGGCGGTGGTCGCCTAGCCTGGTTAGATTGTTAATTGGTGACCGTGTTTACGGCCGCCATTTTGTGGTAGTCCCATTAGAACTTTTTGCACTGACGAAGCTCTTGAGAGCGAAAAAACGAGTCTGCAACTGAAAACTTGCTACAAACAAGGGGCTAAACCCTACTTGCTACAAACGGAGGCATCAACCCCCAACTACTTACTTGCTACAACTGGAAGTACCTTCCCCAGGAACTTCAAGGAAGGTAGTGCACACAAGTGCCCACCACCTACCCAGCCCTGTGGGCAAAACCATGGACTATGCCTTACCTCTATGATCACTGTAAATATTAACTTAGTCACCAAATAAGACAGTAAGAAATTATTTAGACTATACCTGAATGTTCTATTTTAAACCTTTTTTCCTTTCTGTATATGACTCATCCACATAGAATAATAAAAAAGGATTAACCTTAAATTTCCTCTGGACCATTATTAGGAAAATAGGTGCATCCTCACTCAAAGATTCCTGACCCAGGTCAGGAGCGCCTATACCCCTAAAAAAACAAGAACTGAGAATATACCCAAAGTAACCCCCCCTTTCATTCCCCCCCACACCCCCCAAGGTTCAGTGCTGGGCCCCAATATTAATCAACTTGTTTATAAATGACATAGAAGATGGAAATAAAAGCACTGTCTGTAGTTTTGCAGATGACACACAGATATGTAGCACAGTGCCGTCTATTGAAGATGGTCACAAGCTTCAGGCTGACTTGGACACATTGAGTGTCTGGGCTCCACTTGGCAAATGAAGTTCAATGTGGAAAAATGTAAAGTCATGCACTTGGGGTCTAATAACCTGAAGACCACATATGTCCCCAGGGGAGTAAAATTGTCACTTTTGAGAAGGATCTGGGGGTACTGGGAGATCACAGGCTAAATAACAGCATGCAATGCCAAGCAGCTGCTTCCAAGGCCACCAAGATATTATCATGCATTAATAGAGGCCTGGATCACCCGTTCATAGAAAGGACGCTGTGACTATGGAAAGGGAGCAGAGGAGCCACCAAACTAATAAGAGGAATGAAGGATCTTCGTTATGAGGAAATATTACGAGACTTGATTCTGTTTAGTCTTGAAAGGAGACGGCTAAGGGTGGACATGATTAACTTGTATAAATATATAAATGACCCATACAAAAAATATGGGGGAACACTATTTCAGGTAAAATCCTCTCTAAAGACAAGGGCACGCTCCCTTCCCTGGAATAAAAAAAATGTAATATCCGGAGGCGACAATCGATTTTTTTACCATAAGAACTATAAATCTATGGAGTGACCTCCCACAGAAGCTTGTTACAGCATCAACGGCTGACAGCTTCAAAAAAGGATTAGATGCCTATTTAGAAGAAAATAACATTAACAGTTACTATTAGCGGTTATCAGTAAAAAAAAAAAAAAAAAAAAATTGGTTGAACTTGATGGACATATGTCTTTTTTCAACCGTATTAACTATGTAATTATGTAAACATGAGAGCCGCCTGCTGTTACCACGTCATTCGGCAGCCGTCTCTCTTGGTTTTGAATGGAGAGCGCACGATGCCGCATCTACAGAACCTCACAAGCAGGCTTGTCGATCTCAAATGAATGTGTCTAGAGGTCTGAGGTTAGACGGACATTCATTTGGCTGATCGAATAAAATACGGGCACTCACCTTTACTGCCGCGCAGCTCGCCTGGACGAGTCCGACGCCCTGAAACCTCCTGGTTTCTGAAAACGGATCAGCATAGCACAATAATAAGTAATAATAAAGAAATAAAGTTTCTCTGTTTGAGTTAATATACTAGACTCATCAGACTCCACCCCCCGTGGTGCGCCCCCTAAACGTTAGTGTCCCTTGTGGAGTATGTGCACCCTAGGTTGAGAAACGTATCGCAAAAAAGAAAGTTAACCCTCTGCACACTCATACTATTGGAAAACCTAGCTAACGCTTGTTAAGAACATGGACTGTTAGTTAACATAGATTGCAATGAATGTAAAAGCGAGGTGGCCACGTCAAGGCCGTCCAATTTGTACCTCGTCCCTAACATTACTAAGTTTCAAAGTTTGTGCAGACATTGCGAATTCTTTACTTGTGTGTGCACAAGCAATGCAATACATGAATCAGCCTGTCTAAAGACATTGCAATAACTAAACTTGCTTGCACACACACAATGAAAAATACTTGCCTGCACAGTGTTACAGTTCAAAAAGAGGGTTTAGGTAGAGGCCAATTGGACTCCCTGTTACATTGGGAGAGCTACAATCCATCAGATCTGGCCACTGACCTGCAAATGCAACAGCAAAAAGGAAGGTAGGATGTGCTCATCCAGTCAATATATAGCAGTCAAGAGGTGCTGAGAAACGTATCGCTATATCATATCATCAATAACCTGTAACAGTCACTTGTGGTTTTGACTTTTACCTTTTTCATTAATGTTTACTTCTATACAGAATGTCCTGTGAATAGCAAGGAGACCCCTGAGGAATTAGAGGAGGAGCTTCCGGTGATCCCTGTATTGCCGAAGAATTCCGGTAAGATGAGGCACCTTCCAGAGGTTGGGAGAGCTGGGAATTGGTGACGACTGGTCACTTGTGGAGGTTTATTTGTTGTTCCTGGGTTTTAAAGGCAATTAATATTTATTAGTTCAGAACTCCACAAATAAAGTATTCCTCCAAATGAACAAATCGCTATGAGATGCTGCAACCTTACAAAAAGGATATCCACACAATTCCCTTTTCATACAATCATTATATTGGTTTAAGGTGCGTGCTCCAACAAACTTTATCAAGAAAAATGAAAATACATTAAAAAAATGTCTTTCTTTTATTAGGACAAACACACTACCAATCACAAATTCATATATAGATCCACATGATTTTACATATACAACTGGGACTAAAAAACTGCCCGGGACTTCTTGGGGCACACCGGCCCTAATAAGAAAGAAAATATTACGAACAAAATGGTGTGCTAAAATCCCCCCTCCGAATCACCCCATTACAAACAGTGCACAGAATCACCCCATTACAGCCAGTGAGCAGGTTCCCTCATTACAGCCAATGAGCAGCATCCCACATTGGAGGCAGTATGCAACATCTCCCATTACAGGCTGAGAGGGGCATCCCACTTTACAGGCTGAGAGGGGCATCCCACTTTACAGGCTGAGAGGGGCATCCCACTTTACAGGCTGAGAGGGGCATCCCACTTTACAGGCTGAGAGGGGCATCCCACTTTACAGGCTGAGAGGGGCATCCCACTTTACAGGCTGAGAGGGGCATCCCACTTTACAGGCTGAGAGGGGCATCCCACTTTACAGGCTGAGAGGGGCATCCCACTTTACGTCGGTCACGTCAGTAGTGGATAAAGTGGGGGCACAGAACCGTTAGCAGCACTATTTAGTATATAGATCAGTTGTTGGCAGAGTAGATTCGGGCACAGATCAGATTTGGACACAGATCAGGAGCAGATCAGATTTGGACACAGATCAGGAGCAGATCAGATTTGGACACAGATCAGGAGCAGATCAGTTTTGGACAAAGATCAGGAGCAGATCAGATTTGGACACAGATCAGGAGCAGATCAGTTTTGGAATCAGATCAGGAGTAGATCAGATTTGGAGACACAGATCAGGAGCAGATCAGATTTGGACACAGATCAGGAGCAGATCAGATTTGGACACAGATCAAGAGCAGATCAGTTTTGGACAAAGATCAGGAGCAGATCAGATTTGGAGACACAGATCAGGAGCAGATCAGATTTGGACACAGATCAGGAGCAGATCAGATTTGGAGACACAGATCAGGAGCAGATCAGATTTGGAGACACAGATCAGGAGCAGATCAGATTTGGAGACACAGATCAGGAGCAGATCAGATTTGGAGACACAGATCAGGAGCAGATCAGATTTGGAGACACAGATCAGGAGCAGATCAGATTTGGAGACACAGATCAGGAGCAGATCAGATTTGGACACAGATCAGGAGCAGATCAGATTTGGACACAGATCAGGAGCAGATCAGATTTGGACACAGATCAGGAGCAGATCAGATTTGGAGACACAGATCGGTTGGGGGGCAGATCAGTTTTGGAGACACAGATCAGGAGCAGATCCGTTTTGGAGACACAGATCAGGAGCAGATCAGATTTGGAGACACAGATCAGGAGCAGATCAGATTTGGACACAGATCAGGAGCAGATCAGATTTGGACACACAGATCAGGAGCAGATCAGATTTGGAGACACAGATCAGGAGCAGATCAGATTTGGACACAGATCAGGAGCAGATCAGATTTGGACACAGATCAGGAGCAGATCAGATTTGGAGACACAGATCGGTTGGGGGGCAGATCGGATTTGGAGACACAGATCAGGAGCAGATCAGATTTGGAGACACAGATCAGGAGCAGATCAGATTTGGACACACAGATCAGGAGCAGATCAGATTTGGACACACAGATCAGGAGCAGATCAGATTTGGACACACAGATCAGGAGCAGATCAGATTTGGACACACAGATCAGGAGCAGATCAGATTTGGACACACAGATCAGGAGCAGATCAGATTTGGACACACAGATTGTCAGGTGGCTTGGTAGAAGTTTTCTCATTGGTCACACTGGCCACCCAGCCTCTCTCCTGTTGCAGGACTGTGAGAGTCTACATTTAGCAGACATATAGTATATGAAGGACCTGAGAACACAGGGACAGGCAACATGGAGCTCTGCACAGCCGAGTCTATGCACAGCACATGGGACACTGTTTGTATTGTAAAGGGGGGTTGAACATCTAAACTTTCCCTATTAAGCTGCCAGGCGGGAGGACACACAAAGAGAAGCTTTACCATGTGGCAGAAGCAGCAGTTACACGTTCTCCTGTCCCCGCAGCCAAATTACAAATGTCAGAAGCTGGTGTGAAGCATCCACTGACCTCCAGCTCCTGGGACAGGCTGTCACTAGGGGGCAGCAGAGTGCACACATATCCTGCTCTGTCACATGACACAGAGATATGACGGCTCCTCTGCTTCCCCGTCCATGTAAGTGTAATTCCTGATGCCGAGCCTGCGCGGAGCCAATGTTCTAACAGCGGCCGATGAGCAGTGTAATGGGTGGAGGCCGCTCTGCCCGCCGCCGCCGCTCTCACACACACACTGTTTACACGCAGATAATCTGGGTGAGTGTGTGAGAGCGGGGCCGGTGACTGTGCGGCAGAGCAGCCTCCACCCATTACACTGCTCTGCTCATCGGCCTTCCCATGTGCCGGCCTACCGGGATTCTGCCCGGTATGCCCTATGGCCAGCCCGCCCCTGAACATAGACAATAAAAATTATACCACTTCAGGTGTGCATGAAAGAGCTAAAGTCCAATAGTATTCAACGCAAACCAGTATTCAATGTTAGCGTATCATAGGAACCTTCGCAAAAATGTATCTAAAGTGCCTAGTGCAATCATAATGCATGTATCAAAAGTATGCTGATAAATATGATGCAAATAGAAATTCATCCAGTTTAAATCATCATTGATTGCACAGGCCCATAAGAAACATTGCACAAGCCCCACACGTTTTTTCAATGACGCACAACATCCGCAGATAATTACACCATAACCTGTATCAAAACATGACAATTCCAGTGTTTAAACATGAAACAAGGAATAAAAAGTACCATCACATATCCAACAGCAACATTGAATCATCCCTAACATACCTCTGAGGAAGGGCCGCAATGGCTCAAAACGGCCGTCAGGTTTCTATTCATGTCTGGGATGATTCAGTGTTGCTGTTGGATATGTGATATATATATATATATATATATATATATATATATATATATATTTGTGATTCGTAGTGTTTGTCCTAATAAAAGGAGGAATTTTTTGAAGAGCTGTATTTTCCGTTTTCTTGATAAAGTTTGTTGGAGCGCGCACCATAAAACCAATATATAATGTTCCTGGGTTTTGATCCTTGCCCCAAGGGCATGCCCTGTTGTGTACCAGCCCCCCAAGATCGTCCATAAAAACTCACCATTACTCACCAGGAGCGCGCTTCATCCCAGAGATGCTGGAGATGCAGCCGGCATCGTTTACATCAACCGTGGAAGCCAGGGCAAAGTTGAGTTGTGGGGCAAAGCAGGGGAAGGCCCTTTAGACTTCAGAGCCGACAGCCCAGGGTTTTGTTCCTTGTATGCCTGTGAGGATTTTATTCTAAGCAGACAGCACGTCCTGCTCCAGACATAGTCTTTACATGTGGGTATACCTCGGCCTTCAGCGCCGTGCACTGCAGAACATGAAGAAAACAAGCTCCTCCCGGCCCTACATATACCGGAGGACCTCCCACAAATCCTCAGATTTCTCTGCAGTGCTTAAACTGCGAAGACATGAAGTATCACGCTCTCGCAGGCGAGCGGGGCTTGACAGCCCGAGGACCCGTCCTCAGTGTGAATTATTGCCTCCCAGCCTGGGCTGCGTTGGTCGGGTGAAGGTAGGCAGCACCTAGTGTGCTTATGGAGCTAGACTCCACCGCAATCCCCCTCCATAGGGTAGGCGGTTAAGGCGTATGGTGAGCCTTCAATTGGATGCCGTCCCGCACTAGTGCCCCTCGCCCGGTGTAGCGGTGAACCCAGTATATTGGATCACCTTCCTCCCTAGATTCCCCCATTAGTGGGGAAAAAAAGAGGGGGGGGGTAATCCTTGCCCTAATCACACTAGTCACCCATTGTCTTAATTGGTTACTGGAGTCAGAGCCGTGCTTCACTTTCAGCTTTCCTACAGCGCTTTTATTCTTTTTCTATTGCATTGCTCGGCGCGTGCTTCGGCTCTATTCGATTGACGCTTGGCGTTCTATCACGGTATTCACCCTGTCAGATTTCTCTGAGGTGATTTCTCCCTGACAATATCTGTCGCTTCTGCGCGCCTTCGAGCTTCGCGCTCTCTGGAGGGGGGGCGTGGTTCGGTTTGGCGCGTTCTGCGTCATCGTCTGCTCTGGCCCGCCCTTCGAGGTTCGCTTGGCGCCATTTCCTTCTCACATGCGCGTGGTGAAGACGGTCCTCCCCTCGCTGTACCGTAAGTGCCCTCATGGGCGGTTCCTTTCCGGGCTTTGGCTTCTTCTCTGTCCCCCTCCTCAGTGACACCGTTTCTGGGGATGATTCTGGATTCAGTTCAGTCAAGGATATTCCTTCCTCCACAGAAGGTGGAAGCTCTGACAACGCAGGTGAGGTCCCTGCTCTCGAGCCCTCATCCCTCCATCCGGCAGGGAATGCAGTTGGTGGGCTCGATAGTGGCAAGCTTCGAGGCGGTGCCCTTTGCACATTTCCATTTGAGAACTCTGCAGCTTCACCTTCTGTCAGTTTGGAACAAGGACCCAGCGTCCTTGGACGAGATCTGGGTGCTTCCCTCCTCGGTCAGACAATCCCTTGCGTGGTGGCTGGACCACGGGAACTTGACAAGGGGCAGATCCTTCCTGGCTCCTTCCTGGGAGACGGTCACAACGGATGCCAGTCTCTCGGGCTGGGGGGGATTCTGGAAGTCCCTGCGTTTCCAGGGGAGATGGGGTCCTCAGGAGGCCCATCTACCCATCAATGTCCTGGAGCTCAGGGCGGTCAGATTGGTACTGGAGCAATTGACTCAGCACCTGAAGGGTCTGGCGATTCAGGTACGCTCAGATAACAGGACGGCAGTAGCCTACATCAATCATCAGGGAGGAACCCGGAGCAAGGGTGCTCTCCAGGAGGTGTCTAACATGGGCAGAGACCAATGTTCAATGTATCTCGACTGTGTACATTCCGGGGGTGGAAAATCTGCTAGCAGATGCCCTGAGCAGGGGGTCGTCCCGTCAGGGGGAGTGGTCCCTCTCCAACACAGTATTTCAGTCTCTGTGTCACCGTTGGGGTCTCCCAGACGTGGATCTGTTTGCGTCCCGTCACAATCACAAGCTCCCGAGCTTTGTATCCCTGTCTCGGGATCCTCTGGCTCTGGCCTCGGATGCTCTGTCAATGTCTTGGAGGGAGTTTCGGCTCCTGTATGCGTTTCCACCGATTCCACTTCTGAGCAAAGTGCTACGCAAGATCGCTCTGGAAGGGGTACCCACGATTCTGGTGGCCCCAAGGTGGCCAAGAAGAGGTTCGCAGATGTGGTTCAAATGGCAGTAGATCAGTACGACCTACCAAGGATACCAGACCTTCTAACTCAAGGGTCTCTGCGCCATCCCAATTTACTAACTCTGGCTTTGACGGCTTGGCTATTGAAACCACCATCTTGAAAGAAAAGGGTTTGTCCGCTCCTGTAGTGGCTACCATGGTGCAAGCCAGGAAGAAGACTTCTTATATATTATAGGGTATGGCGTGCCTACATTGACTGGTGTGAATCCAGGTCTCTTCCCTGCCGGGAATTCCTAGTCTCCAGGGTGCTGGAGTTTTTACAACATGGTCTAGACTTAGGTCTTAAGCTTAGTACTTTGAAGGGCCAGGTTTCGGCCCTGTCTATCTTCTTTCAGAAGACCTTTGCCCAGCACTCTCTTATCAAGACCTTCTTTCAAGGGGTCACTCATGTGCGCCCCCCTAGGAAGCCTATGGTTCCTGTTTGGGATCTGAATTTGGTTTTGTCGGCCCTGCAGGGTCCTCCTTTTGAGCCTATTCATGAAGCGGCTCTTGCTGTTCTCACGCTCAAGGTGGTCTTCCTGGTAGCTATTACCTCAGTCAGACGTGTGTCTGAATTGGCTGCCTTGTCTATTCAGCCTCCCCATTTTGAGAGACACCGGGATAAGGTGGTGTTTCGCTTCAAGCCGGAC